>OY294054.1:21232985-21404678 GCA_958510825.1 Brachypterus glaber | reverse complement strand
ATATATATATATATATATATATATATATATATATATATATATATATATATATATAAGACTGGAGGGCCGCCAAGTCAACTTATTCAATCCATATCATGGTCCAAGATTCAGTAGAGCACATAGCTTGCTGAAAATTGCCCGGTCGTTTCTTTAAGGCCAGTCCGGCCCTGTATACACTGGGTTTACAACAAAATTTAATGGTATTTTCCCTGAAAATACTACTAAAGTGTCATTGCAATATTGGCCCAGATAACCAGCTAGACTATCTGTAGCTTAAATATTATAGTTTAGTATCCATTTAAAACCCTTAAAGAATGCCTAGAGCTATGGGGGGATGGGGGGAACCTTCCACTTATCTTGAAATTCGAAAAAGTTGCATATTTCATGTGTTAAAAAAAATCAAAGTTGTAATTTTAGCAGTCTTATTATTTTTTAGTCATCAAGGGAATAAAAGTTGCAATTTTAGCAGAAGTGGGAACGTTTTTTTTTAGTCATCAACTTCTTTGAATTATAGCATCGTTTGCAGTATTAAAGCCCAGTGGGCTGTTTCACTTACCAAAAAAATAAAAAAAGTTGTCACTGCAAACCATTCAGACGTGTGCACATAACCACAAAAATATATCTGTTTTTCTTTTATGTCTAAAATTACATTTTTATGCAAAAGAAAAGACCACGGTTACTAACAAAAACTAAATAAATATTAACAAAACAGTTTTTTTAAACCGTAGATAAACCTAACAATAGAACAAACCGGCTATAGAAACAACATTTCTTAAACGCGTCTGGACATCAGCTGATTCAATCAGCTGATCGCGAATACAACAAATTGTCAACATGCCATATTTTGGTGAGTAACCGCCAATTAACCGGGTTACTTCTCTTTACTTGGGGCCACATGCCCCGTCTCTTAATCTGGGGTTACTCTTCTTGCCATACGGCCTTCCTACTTTATATTTCTCCAATTAACCAAATAAAGAGTCGGTTAGCTACTCTTAACCAACTTTCCCACAAAAACTCGCTTATGTTTTAGGACTTGTATTAAGTGAGGTTATGTTTAAACGTCATAATATTGAACAATCAATATGATATCTAGTCATCGTATTTAATAATTTATTACACAATTCGATTCTATTGTCTAGTTAAAAATGTGGGTTTTTGGGTATGGTTCTTTGATGTGGAAAGTTGATTTTCCTTACGAAGACAGTATTGTAGGTTATGTTAAAGGTTTTGAAAGAAGATTTTATCAACATAGCACAGATCACAGAGGAACCCCTGACAAGGCAAGTAACAATTATAGAACTATATAATCGAAAGCCCCAAAATAGCTAAAAATTCATATGTTATATGCTTATTTTGGGCTCTTAATAACTATTTTGAAATAATAATACTAACGAAAGCCTTAGATAAGCTTTATTATGATAAAGCCCTTTGTTTGGTTCTCAAGAACTGTATGTTTAGTTAACAATAAATAAACACAAAAGCATATTTAAATAAACATTATTTTTTTAGCCTGGTCGAGTTGTTACATTAGTTCCTGGTAATGATAATGTAAGTATTATCAGTGTCAGACTGGACAGGTGAGATAGTGAGAAAAATATCATGCCCCCCTTATACTTTAGGAGTGTTTTTTTTGTTGTAGTCATCAAAATGTGGCAGGGATAAAAAAAAATTACATGTGATAAGCTTTTTTTTTTAGTCATCAAAATTTCTGACTGGGGTGAAAAAAAATTGGGGTGAGGAGCTTTTTTTAATTAGAATAGAATATAATTTTATTGCCACTTAAATCTACATAAGCAAATTACAGGCAGACATCAAAAATAATTACATAATTTTAAATGAGTTTTCATAATTTCAATCCACATTATACCACTACACTAAGTTAACATTACATAATTACATAACACTAAGTTAAAATTACATATTAAAAAATGGCATAATTTAAAGTTACATTTGATTTAAAATTAAAATTTAAAATTTCCCTAGAGAAATTCAGATTTAGAATAGAAAGGGTTGGCTAGAAAGAAACATTTAAGTTTTAACTTAAAGCTACGAAATGTTAATGTTCAAATCGTATTTATTTTTTTTATTTTTGAGGCTTTTCAAAAATTAAAAAATTTAACCTAAACTTTTTTACAATAGCTACAAAATGCTTTAAGTTAAAGACTTTAAATCTAAATTCTCAGCTGGGATTTTTTTTTGGTATAAATGGTAAGGGGGTCAAAGGAAGTTAACAATATTTTTCCAAAAAACTCAATTACTTTTCTCAAAAATATATTTTTTTATTCTTTAATTGTGGAACAGCCCTCTTCGACTTTTTTTGGGCAATATTTACCTTAAAGCAGTGATTTTCTTGTTACAGGCAAGAGTATATGGTATAGCTTACAAAATAAAGGAATCTGATGTAGAAACAGTTGTCAGACACTTGGATTATAGAGAAAAAAATGGCTATGAGCGTACTCCAGTTTTATTCTATCCAAGAGATGATAATGGGGCTTTTGAGATAATTATATATGTAGCAAACAACAATAACCCTTCATATGCCGGACATGCAGAATTAGATGATATTGCAAAGCAAGTAGTTTGTTCAGTGGGCCCCAGTGGAACCAACGTTGAATATGTATGCAATTTAGCTAAAATAATGAGAACCTTACTACCGGAAATACACGATCCTCATTTGTTTGAATTAGAAAATAAAGTTTTGTGTCTTATTAAAAATACAGAACAAACTGTTAGATAATGTTGGTGCTAGTTAGACAAATTTACTATTATAAGGGATATAAATTGTCACATAAAGTCTTGGCATTGGCCGCTTTTATAAAAAATTGGTCAAGTGCTAGTAGACTCGCGCGCTGAGGGTTCCGTACTAGGTATTCCAGTTTTTGGGTTCCCGATTCCAAAGTCCCGAAAATTTCAAAAATTTCGGGATCTCGATCCCAAAATGTTGTACATACAGTAACTGTGTAAAAAGTATTATTAAATAAATAACTTGTTTGTACCTATAAATTACAACAAACATGTTCTATAAAGTTTTTTATTTGTTGATACACTCAGAAAAATCTCAACTTGTAAAATCAATAGGAAATGATTTCAATTTAAAAAAATTGCCTTTTAAAATATTAAAAGTAAAAACTTTACGTTTTAGTTATGAATAATATTAATTTAAAAAAAAAATGTTTACACCAAAACGTTTTTCACTTTAAAGTAAAAGTATTGTCCCTTATTTTAATGTTTTCTTAATAAAATTATAATATTTCCCTTTATATTGTTGAAAAATATCTATATATTAAAAGATCTCTTTTTAAAATAACCAGTTTTATGTTCAAATCATTTACAAGTTTACAAATGATTTAAAAGGAAATATTTTTTAAATTACAAGGAATATTTTTATTTTTACAATGGCTTATAAAATTAAAAAGTATATTTTTGAATTAACAAAAAACACTGTCGGAGCAAAAACATATTGGTTTTCTTTTAAACCATATGACTTTTGTTTGATTTTACAACGATTTTTCTCTGAGTGTATTAAACATAAAATTGCAACAAAAAAAAAAAGTGAATTAAAAATCCCGAATTTCGGGATTGAAACCTCTGTTTCGTACCTAGCTAAAATTACACAGAAAAAAAATTCGTGGATACAAAAAAAAATAAACTAGATAGTTTTTTTTTTAATTTAAATAACAATTACAACAATTACATTCATAAATTACCTATTAATGTATTACAACAATTAAAGCTTATCAACATTTAGGCTTATCAACAATATCAAACTCTTAAAAAATATTTTAAACAAACTATTAACTTCAAAACTGGAACAATTTAACCTCTCACTTTAAAGTGAATAAAAATGACCCTAAAAAATAATGTTTATTTTATATTGTAATTGAAAATAATTTGAAAAGTTTTTAGTTTAACTTATATTATTTTATTTATTTTTGGCGGTAAATAGCTTATTATTGATCGAAAGATAAAAATTCTCATCCTACCACAAAATTAATTAAAATTTTAGTGGAAAATAAAAAAATACTTGTTATCTGTGCAAGAATTGTTATTCTACGATCAATAATAAGCGGGTTATAGCAAAACATATTAGTTTTTGTCCCCTTTGTCCCCCTAACCTTATTCCAATTTTCCATATTTGACATCAGAAAAATTACGAAGGTCCTGAATCTTATATTAAAAGATTTTTTTTAATCGGACCTTTCGTTTAAAAGTTATAAGGTTTATACTCGGAGAAGAGACAGACAGATATTTTTTAACACCCACTTTTTCACATTTTCTCGACGTTTCATGGCATTTTAAGTCCGAATATATGTATATATTTTTTATTTTTCGGTCGACGTCGCCCATAAAACAAGGCGCTAGAAAAAAAAAGATACGCCCTCTGGCGTTGGAGATAAGCATTTTTGTAATGTAGTGATCATAAATAATAACTTTATTATTATATCTAAAATATATATTGAAGTTCAAGTACGTAATATGGACATATTATAATAAATTAGAAAAAACGTAAAAAAACGATCGATCCGAACGATTTTTTTTTTAAATTTGCCTAAATTACTTATTTTAAAAAATTTATGAAAAAAAATCAGGGGTCGGAAACAAAAATTTAAATTTTGCAAAAAAACATCGTGCTACGCCTATCATACCTGCCTCACTCCATTGGGATAACCCATTCCCATACGTTCAAAACTGAAGCGGTCAAAGTTGATGACACCTTCGTCCCCGTAATGTTCAAAACGGATTTCGTCGAATGGCATGAGGTCCTGCAACTCATTAGCGACTGGGGGGTTTTCCATGGGATCCTCTACCACCTCAACCGCGTCCTCAATTGCTTCCCGAAATTGAACAGAACCTATCGTGCTGTTGCTGCTCGCACGTCCCAAATTGGACGGAAAAAGCTCCATTTGACTCGTTCCGTCTTTGCGGAATACTAAAAAATAAATAAAGTGGGTCATGTCCCCCTAAGTAAATTTTGAATCCCGCATAGTTTTCTGCACTTCTACGGCTAATAGTCCGGGAGCCCACGCCCAGTCGAATTTTTTTTATTATCTCACCGTTGAGACTTTGTATATGTATATGAAGGCAGTATAGAGATCTTAAGTATAGTAGGTGCCAGTAGTCTCGTCTTCGGCTAAACATTTTTTTTGCCCCATTTGTTTTTAACCTGTAGGAAAACCGCATGGTTTTTGTTTTACTCTAATATAGCCTTTTAAATCATTATAAAATTACTCATATCAAAATGATACTTACGACGATTAAATGGCCAAGTTATACAAGCACGTAGGTTACCCAAAAAATTGGAGCATCTGAAAAAAAAAGAAAGACATTAATATACATATAGGGGGACGAACCCAAATAATTTTTCGGTTGGAAAATTTAGCTTCGAGTTGGCTAAATTGAAATATTTTAATTAGCTTAAGTCTATCGTCCAATATTTTTTCTCCCCCCGCGGGACAGGCCCCGTCTCTGGATTTTTTTAGTAAACTGTACCCCTGACAGCACACTTCATCCTAAGAAGCTTTTTTAAACGTTCCTTTGAAAAGGTTCTTAGCATAATGCAGTAAACATACTTAGCACGTTCTTAAAAGCTGCACTGCTGTAGTAGCATAAGTGCTTCTACTCTAAACATTCTAAGCATAATTAGAGTAGTGCGTAAAATTTTGATCTGAAATTTTTTTAGCATAAAAGTTCCAGGGGTTCCGCGAAATGAGGAAAAAAATTAGGTAAAATGGATCTTTTTGCTAAAAATGAGCCTATTTTTGCTGGGCCCCAAGTACCTAGTCCGTCACTGACCTTAAGACCAATTGAACACCTAGACCTTTGAAAAAACAGACTATGTATTAGATATACAATTACTTAAGTAGAACAATTGTTCTATATGTTATTATTTTAACACAGATTATACCTACAAAACCATGCGTAATCTCCAATCTTAAATTTGCCGCCCGTTAAAAAACATGCGCGCGTTCGGTTTCCGTTTCGTTGAATTTCATCAAATTCTACGTAAACAAGGCTACTTTTATGTTTAATTCACTAAATAAACTTTTAAAATTAAATATGAATTATACTTTAAGTTATATTTAGACTTTGAAGATAGAAACTAAGTACAGTCCCATAGTGGGGAGCTCTGAACCTGCCCTGTGTCATATAAACTGTCCCACTACATAACACTTATTCTAATTTATATAATACGCATTTTAAATAATAATTAAACTTACATTTGTCCCATTTTTTGTTAAAAAAGCTTTATTAAAAGTTTCCCTCTATTGACCAAAAAAGAAAATCTGACTGTCAACTGTTGTCCAGTTTTAAACGACTATTAAAATGGAGGGGGAAATGGCGGGAAAATAAAAAATCTTGATGTTTTAAAAATTGATGTTTTTAATAAAAAAAATGGTACCTACCTAATAACAAATGTTTTATTGGTAACGAAAACATAAGGTATGGGGTCTGGATCCTAAATCTTTTCCAAGAATTTAGGTTCCTGATCACCAGGATCTGGAGTCCGCCATTAATGACCAAAAATTTTTTATAAATCAGGGCTTCTGATTCGATATTAAATTAGGGATAATTTTGCAGACGCATACCTATAGAAATGAGCTATATCTTTAGGCTAAAGCCTTTAGCTCACAGGTACAGGTTAACTTGCTAAAATGTAGTATGGTCATGGCCGCCATAACGGTTTCTATAGAAAAAATACCAAAGCAAAAAGGGGTTCTTTACTAAATACCTAAATAGTTGTAGGGAACCCCTTTTTATTTTCGCTTAGTTATTGTTTTTTCTTTCCCTAATCATAGAAAATTTGCTAGAATCGCTTTTTTTTTTGTATTTTTTCTCTTTATTTTAGGTTTTTATTTTTTTCTTATTGGAATTATTGTTTTTTCAATGGTATTTTTGTTATCAGTATGTATTTTATTTGAAAAGTAAGAAAAATAATAAATAAAACATCAGTTATTTTTTAGTGTAGGTGTTTCATTATCGAAAAAAAATTACATTACAATACAAAACTCAAACCAGTAATATTAAACACGTTATACATATTAACTGATCAACATCAACCAACAACAAAAATATTAACTTATTAAGATCAAACAACAAAATCGAAAAATGAAAACTATCAGGATCATCGTGCCTACTTTTTCGGCTCCTGTTTTTGCTGAGCTTCCTTGATCGTTGCCAAGCTCTGTGCCACGGCCAACTCTATAACACTTGGCCTCTGCCCAGTCTCTTTTTTTGGGAATGGCGACGGCTTTCGTTTTTTACCACGTTCCCTTCTTCTTGTGGACGAGGTTCCAGGCTGCTCCTGATCCTGTGGCGTTTCTGAATCTTGAGAGTTGGGAGGCTGGTCGCTGTAATAAAACAAAAACATTATCATACCATAAACAATAAAAAACCTAAATTTACTTACCCTGCCTGGTTGGGCTTCGATTCCATAGAAAAATATTTTACAAACCACTCACGTCCAAAGTCTTCTGCAAAATGGCAACCGAAGCCATCCACTTGTAAAAAACAAGCGAAACGGAAGTGACGTAGAACCAATCAGAAATCGAGAACGAATAATTTCGCAAATAAAAAAAAAACCTACATCAATAAATTATTTTTTAATCAAATTTTACCTTAATTTTTATGTTTAAAGTGTGTTATATACATAAAGTTATATAAACTATGTCTAATGTTTTATAAAAAAACTAGGTAACCGGATGTGACGTACAAACGAGGACCCAATATTTTGGTAAATAAAAAAAACTTACATCGAAAAATTAATTTTTAATCAATTTTTACCTTAATTTTTAAGTTTAGATGCTTTTTTATACATAAAATTATATAAACTATGCATATTTTTTTTATTATTAAAAGCTACAATAAAATTTGGTGGGGGTGCTACATGGGGATTGGTTAAAAAATTGGATAAAACAATGTTCATAATGTGTAAGAATGTCTTCATTTCATAATATTGTTAATGTATTGGTAAAAATATATTAATTGTTTTATTATGGTATTATAAAGACACAATACCTCTTTATTTTTATAAAAAGGGTATACAGAGTCACTAGTTTGATCAGACAGAATCAACTTCCCAGAAAAAGATGGAAGTAAGCATTAAGGTGACCTTACACGAAAAAAATTATGTAGTGCGTTTTACTGCTGAAGTGTTTTAAACTGGATTAAACGGATTTGGGGTATCTAAAATACGTAACCCACCCACAGAACACAAACCCACCCGCAATTTAATTTTGTGCTAAGGTAAAGCCAGCTTTACGCTTTGCCTTGACGTTTGCTTTGGTTTGAGGTTACGTTGATTGTCATTTTTTTTTAAACATTATAATGTGTATAGGAAAGATAAACATATAAAGAAGATTCTCTTGTGGACGCGACTCGTTTCATTTGGAAGTAAGATGGGAATGGTAATGTTTTGATTCGGAAGGTAAGCACATTTAAAATACACCGTTACGGGTTCCTTTTAATCAGGGTTTACAGCGGTGACGGACTGACGATTTTTGTTTTCAATGCGGCGATTAAGGGAAAATAATCAATGCTTAAAGGGCCATTTGGGGCGAAAGCCCATGCGGCGATGGCCCATACGGCGATGCTCATGCGGCGATCGCCACATCGTCAGTCCCCACAGCGGTCTGGAAACCCTGGAAAAGGAAAAAGTCAAGAAAATGTTTGCAAATTTTACGAGTTTTCTGGAATTTTATATATCTTTTTCTCTCTAGAAATTGCGGCACTCGTTATTTATAAAAGTTGAAAACTATACGAAAACGTATCAAAATTTTGGATGTTGGAAAATTAATTTTCCCTATACTAATGAAAAGCGTTATAAAATTTCATTTTAACTTGAATAATTACAAGCAAATCTTGCCTCTAACATCAGAAAAATATTTTTCTGAAAGTTTTTCTTTGGAAAACCTATATCAGCCTATATTTTAAAATGTTGTTGGACAAAATGATAATATAATCTTAGATTTCGGAGATAATCCTAATTAAAAGTTAATTACCTGTGTTTAAATAAAAGCTTTTCAGGTATTTATCTTACCATAATCTATAACCGATTATAATTACCTGGTTAGGGTAATAAGCTGAGCTATTTCAGCTTCTGTTGTAGGAAAAACTACTATAAAGCCTTAGGGCTTTAAATTAAAGCCTTTAATACAAATACCCTTTTAATTTTGTATTACACTTAGTAAGTACCTAAAATACAAAAATAGGAAATTATAAAAAAGGAAAAATAAGTGTTTTATGACTTTATTTCTTACGGTAAAGCAATTAGAAATTGCATATTGATAAAACTGAAACGATATTTTATCGGAAGTAGTCATCGCATAAAGTAAAAGATATTACGGGTATTATTTTTTAATAAAACATTGTTAAATGATAAATTAGATTAGACTAGTGTCTAGAGTGGATAAGAACACGCGATTTTTTAACTTTGAGATAAACAAAAAAACGCGCCCCAGTGGCGTACCTTAATGAAGTAACAAATAGGGTTTACGAGAATGGGGAAATCGAGATTTCCCGTATTCTCTAGTCTCGATTCCGAGAATCAAGACAAGAGTGTAGTTTAAAAAATCAAGACAATACGAAAGTCATGCATCTTTAAATGCATAATTTGGAGTGGATAAGAACACGCGATTTTTTAACTTTGAGATAAACAAAAAACCGCGCCCCAGTGGCGTACCTTAATGAAGTAACAAATAGGGTTTACGAGAATGGAAAAATCGAGATTTCCCGTATTCTCTAGTCTCGATTCCGAGAAAAAAATCAAGACAAGAGTGTAGTTTAAAAAATCAAGACAATACGAAAGTCACGTCGTCGAGAGTCGAGACTCGTCATCAAAAATCGAGACTCTATCTATATAAACCTAAAATTAATGTAGTTAAAAATATTCTTTAAAAAAAACAACAATTTTAAAAGATTAAAATAAGAAACCAAACGTATAACCAAAACTTTGGTAACTAAAACGAGAAGGCTTTGTGGTTACCAGAGTGACCAAAATTTAATTGTCAAGTTACAGTTATGTAAGCCTTTTTACATTAAGAAATTGGTGTTTTTATCAAATTTTCGAATTCCCTATTATGTATAATTATCTATTAAACTTACGCCCCTGGTTATACCTCTTGCTGCTAAATTTGTGTTTAACATGCTTAAACCCAGCTGGGACAAATTTTATCTTGGTTGTAAAATGTCTAATAATTTTAACAACGAATCCCTAATTACTTCATTACCAACATTATAATAAAAAAGTAAAACTCATTTGCGTGATTAAACAAGACATAGTTATTTATTTTTTACTGACAATAAGATTTATATCCTTTTGCATAGTATTTATATTTTTAGGACCCTTCAGAAATTTATAGCCTGTCTACGTTTTGCTTTTCTCGACCCGATAAAACTAGGAAAGCCCAGATTAATACTAAATATCAAATCTAAAAAAAACATATATACCTGGACTAGATACTCGCCAAGATAATCTAAGCTTGTGGCAAATTATAATAATAACACAGACCACTGGTCTATGATAATAATACAATTATACAAGCGACTTATCAGAGAATTGATTTTAAATCATTTTAAATCATGCATCTTTAAATGCATGATTTAAATCATGACTTAAATCAGATCATTCCGTATTTTCTTTTAATCGTGTCCGTGAAATTTGAAAACTAATAAAATATAAAATGTTTAATGCTTGGAATTTAAGGGAATGCTCTTGTAAACCCTTTAAGGTCACTTTATAACATCCAGGGGCGGATTTATTTCATTTTAAGGGGGGGGGGCATGCATAAGCAAAAAATTGCGCATTCACCAAAAATATAATTTTGAAGGTATTTCTATGCTCATATATCTCGCTGAGGTGGGGGGGGCATGGACAATAATTCTTTACTTCCATAACTCGTGTGTAGGAAACTTATTTAATACTTTTGGTAGATTTATGAAAAGTGCAAACATTTAACCAAGCAGCGGTTATTTTAGGCCTTTTTCCCACTGCACTATTTCACCAAAGATTCGCATTCACCAAAATTGTAAATGTTCCAAATAAATTTTCATCTTTCCATTTTGCGAAATGTCAAATAATACAAACGAAATGCACCGCAGGCAAATTTTTTGACTTTTTCAAGTTCAAATTTAAACATTTGTTGATTTTTATCATTTAACGAACAGAGATCTAGGATGTATAAAATTTTGGGTATTTTCTTAAAGTTCATTTTTATTTAGGATTTAACAGAAATATATGAAAATGCGCCGCAGCCAAAATTTTTACGCTTTTTAAGGTCAAACGCTTTAAAATAAAATATTTTAAATTATTGTGGGTTTTTGTTAAAATAGGTATTTAACAGCAGAAACCTAAAATAATGCCTAACATATAAACATTTTTGTGTTTTTTAAGGTCCTGAAAATTTAAAAAAATTGAAAAAAGTCGAAACATACGAGACGCATTTTCATATGTAGGCAAAATATTTTACATTTTATTTTTTACTATTTTTAATAAATGTATTTATTTTATACTGCACAAATATAAACTGCACATGTACATTTCTCACTGCATATTTTGCGCGTTGACTCGCCTCTTGACGACTGTGTCTCTTGTCGTGATTGTTTTAAATTACACTTTTGTCTGGATTTTTTTCTCGAAATCGAAACAAGACAAGAAGTTTCGATTTCCTGATTCTCTAGATTCTATTTGTGAGCGGCGAAGAGTATAATAACTCACAAATAATTTCATGGTTAATTATTCGAAAGCTAAAACGGTACGTTTTGGAACACGTCGATAGATGTAATTTTACTGCATCACCTGATTTTATTATGATAGAGAACATTAAATTCAGCAATTTAACTGGACTTGCCATTAAATAAATTAATGGCAACTGTTTGTTATCCGGAAAATTCAAACTTGACAAAGAGAACTTCAATTTACTCTTCAGGGCTCTGCGGACTGAAGAGTATTAGATTTACAAAATTTGGGAAAACATTTTTATCCCATGAGCAATAATTTTAGAATGGCCAGACTAGTTTCACATGAACTTCTTGCAACCGTAAATGCCAAGCCTATGGGAAGCTACAACTTAACATTATCCTCAGGGAAGCTACGACGCTTTAGCTTCCCCTAGGACAACGATATATTAAAAATTCTTAACTGGTTAAAAACTGCTTTTTTTTTCGTAATTTTACCGACCTAATACCTAAGTTATAAGCTCACATTATTGAAAAATGTCATCATTTGACATCTTACCTTGAAAATAAATAATTCATTGGTTCATTCTGAGAAAAAAACAAGAAATGGGTCTCGCTGTGCCTTCTTTAAAAATAAGATAAAGCATATTATCCACCTTTTCAAGAACAGACAAGGAAAAAAGTTAAAAAAAATTGACATTGCTTCAGTCATAATTGAGATATTGGCTTGTGCACGCAAAGTAGGATCACCCTGTACTTAAAAAGTACCGTCAACTGGGGTGACTTCGGACCGAGCTTCGGACAGTGTGGGTGACTTCGGACACTTTCGCAAAACTCTATGAACAAAAGCACGTGTAAAAATTTGTGGGGTTATGTGCACAAGTTGTGGAATTGAACCCCACAACCTGTGCACATAACCACACAAGTTGTGCGCACGTGCTTTGGTTGTGAGAATTTTTCGAAAAAGTGTCCGAAGTCACCCACACCGACCGAAGTCACCCCAGTTGACGGTATATTTTGAAATGCGAAGCATTTAACATCTTCACGGTTTACTCCTTTTGGCTTTGTTTCAAACTTATTCCTGTAATACCAATCCGGTTTAATATCTTATTCCCATCTAATTTGACAACCAATTTGAATTTAAACCAAATTACCTATTCTTAGGAAAATATTCATGTCTCAATCTAAAATCGTTTTAGAAAATGACTAGACTTTTTATAAGATGCAGCCATATTTTGAAATCAATATTCAATTCATATCCTACGTAAAAAGGGCCGGTGCGAGGAAAAAGCCAACCATAGTAGAAATTTTACGTTAGAAAATCCAAATGAATCCAACGAAAAAAGCAAACTGTTTCTTTAAAAACCAACTGAGAAGCTTAAAAACGGCAACAGTACCATGATGGTAGCGTTAAAGGAGTATTATTAAAAGTTTGAAATTAATTTTATAATTGACGAAGTCTCTTAGAAGTTCGTTGGAAGCATTTTTGAATTCCTTTTCTTATTAAAAAATAAATTAAAAAATAAAAATATAAGATATGGCACACCAAAAAAATCCACCCTGTATGTTTAAAAGTTTTATAGTTTTAGTTTTAAATTAAAATTTGGGGTTAGATGCAATAAATTTAAACCACAACATATGCGTGCAAAAAAAGTTTAGGGGTGAACTTGTCAGTGATTTTAAACCGAGTTTTAAACCGTGTTTTGATAATAATGTTAGATTTTTAGTCTACCGTTCAAAAGAAAAAAGTCGTATGTGTACAGTGAATTTAACCCCAGACTTGCTTAACCTTGTAAGTGCTGGGTTTAAGGCACAATTTCGTTTAAAAATAATATATTATGACAATATTTTTTCTTTTAGTAACCACACTTTGATGATAACATTAGATGATGATGGTCAGATCAGAAAAAAATCTTTTATTTGAAAAGAACAGTCTTTATGTGGCAATCAGGCCTATTCACATGTACCATTGAAATCTATTCAATATTGACAAAAATTACAATCCCATGCAGTGTTAATACATGACCTTGCAACTTTCGTCAATATTGCCACAAATCTCAATATCAATGGTACGTGTGAATAGGCCTAATTGTTTAGGTAAGTTTAGGTAAAAAATAGGTATCTGTTTTTTTCAATAACTATAAATAAGTATTTTGACCTTTTGCGTAAAAATTTCAAAATTATTTTTTAAAAATATTGATTTTTTTTTCAAAATTTTATCAATTTTGAAAAAAAAATCTTCGAAAAAGTATTAAAAAATAAATAAATACATGGTTAAGTAGAGAATTTTAAGCTCTTTAAAAAAAAGTTACAGGGGGTGTACCATTTAAAAGAATAAACCTGCATATAGAGTAAGCATAGGTGAATAGAAATTATCCGATTGTTTTGGTACATACGGCCTTTTTCGGCGTCCGACAGCACTGGCATCATTGAACTTAATGCGCTTATTAAATAAAACAGTAATATTACACTAAAAAAAAAATGTCAATAGAGATTATAATGCAACAAAGGTTATAGACGCGAAAAATGTTGACATATGTTGCGAGGGGAGAAAATTTGACATGCCACCCCCGCTATTCAGCTTAAATTAATTCCATAAACTAAAATACGGTTTATAAATTGTATGATTCACAGGTATTATTATAGAGGGACACCTGTTCTACAGAATGCATTGTCTCATGTTACCCACTTTATTAGCTAAATTTGCCCATTCAACAATGACAATACTTATGGTATTATAGTGTCAAAAATGAAAGAAAAGTAACAAAATAATTTATGGACAAATTAACATTTTTAGTTTAATATATGGTTTTGGTATAAATGTGATGTTCCAGGTGAAAATGTGCCTTAAGGTGAAAGGGTGAATTTTAATACATATTTATGAATCTTTTTTCACTACTAGCTTTAGAACATACCATTATTTATCGTGTTTTCCGACTGTGAAATCAATTTTCTTCACTTATAGCAATAATAATTTTTTCTCTCCTAGTAGGAGTAAATTTTATAAACAATTGATTTCTGTCACTAGATGTTTCAGTTCTTTGTGCAATTTTTACTAATTAAACCCAAGAAAATAGCTTTAAATAACTTTTTTTTATTAAATATAATACATTTTTTTAATTAAACAAAAAAAAAGGTTGCTGCGCTTGCCCTTTTTCCTTTTTTCAACAGAAAAAATTGATGAAAAAAAATATTTAGAGTTTTTTTTTTGAGATTAAACTTACAAAAATAATGTGCTGTAATTAATAAATGACCCTTTACACGATGTCATTTATAGACAACCTCGTACAAGAAATTAAAAAAGTTAATTTTTGCTATTATCAAAGAAAATACTGTTTTATCCCACCCTAATGTTCATTAAGTAAAAATTATTTTGAATAAAATAGGGGTGAATTTATTGTAGCTAGATTTCTCCCTATTTTTTTGTGACTAAGCGTTTAGACGCTATCGAAGTTTGAAAGTTCTGCAGTAGATGGCAGTAGGATCCGGAAAATATTCACTTCTCGTTTCTCATAGTATACCCGCTCATAGATACGGACAAAGCAAAAGGACATAAGGTCCAGGAAAAATAAAGAAAAAAATACAAAAAAAAATCGAAAAATAACAACAAAAAAATGAAAAATACAACAAAAAATCAAAAAATAGGTAAAAAATTGTAAAAATAAAATATCTTTCGTAAAAAGAAAAATTTTTGATTTTTTTTACAAAATATTTTTTGAATTTATTTACTTTCTTTTCGTTTAGCAGCAAAGTCCTCGTGCTTTTCCAAAACAAATATTTAGCAGTGTACTTGTTTAATAACAAAATATGCGGCAATTACTCATTAAGTGCAATTTATTTTATTCAGGTTGATTAATAACTCCCTATATAATAATAATTTAAAAGAGTTAAATACAATTTGTTTAATCATTTGCTCTATTAGATAGTTGCGTATTATTTAAATTTCAATTTATTATACTCTCCGTAAATTTACTGCTAAAAGAGTAACAAACGCGAAAAAAACAATAGAGCACTAAAAAAACTAAAATAGTTGACCCAACCCTTATTTTTTAGTTGAAAAATACAGAAATCTGGTTGATATATGGAACCATTTATCTAGCTGTCCCATCAGGTTGGTAAAAACCACCTTAAAAAAGACACAGACACATGTTTTTTTTCCAAGGTAGAGCCTTGGTATATAATTACTATTTAGATTATTTTTAAGAAGATTGGTCTACTTAATGTCGCTAAAATAGAATTTTTTCTTAAAACGGTCGGAAAAAGACGGGCTTTGATCGCTTTGCGGGCCCAAGGACTTTGCTGGCCTGGGACTTATGTACTCAGACCGCCGCTGAAACAAAAAACAATACTGAAATGGTTTTGTATTTTTTGGAGAGTATACAGCAGGTTAAGAAGCATTACATATTTTCACGACTTGTTTTTTATTTCAATTAGCGGTTATAAAGAGTATAAACAACCTAGGCAATCATAGCAAATTTGCTGTGCGACTCCAAGGGCGTTATATTATAGGGAAATTATTTTTTTCAATAAGTTTAAATTAAAAAAAAAACATATTAATTTGATTTACCCCTTCATACACTTCTTGATTTGGAGAAATACACATACATTTTAAAATTTTAATTTGTGCATCTTAAATTGAATGAAATCTACCCTGTTAAAAATGACGGATAAAAATATATGAAATAAACGGGTAACAAACATATTTCGTTTCAAAATATGGCACTTAAAAGGACAAACTTTATCCGCTGTATTTTTAATATTTAAACAAATAAATTATGCATAGGCGCCGACTTTTCAAAATTCCTGGGGGGACATGTTATTTAAAATAAAATACATATATGTGGTTCTAAAAGGACAGTGATCATTGCCCACCCTGTATAAAAGGAACAATTTCAACAAATCATAAAAAGATTATTCGAAAGTGTTCTATAAAAAATATGGAATAAAACATAAGTTAAGTGCATAAAGAGGAGAAAGAAATGAATTTTTATAGATATTTGATAGTTAGAGCATCTTTGATTTCTCCTTTACGGGCATCCGAAGAAGTACTTAAACAGGAAAATGACTTGGTTTTACTTCTCTATATATGCATAGAAACAGTATTATTGTCTGTTATATTTCAAAGCTATGCCTCATAGAATTTCATTAGGTCATTATTGAAATACAAGTTCACTCAAGAGAAAAGAGCATTCAGGCTTTATTAGGGTTGAAGTAGTTATATTATATTCTATTTTAGACACTGAAATATGTTTTCTTGCAATTAATTTATATATCATACCTTCAATATAATAAGTTTTTATTATATTCTAAAAGTCCTATTTCACGGAAAGAAATTAGTGGGCTCTGCGCTATACATTATAAGATATTTGGTAACAGTGGCAAATTATAGTGATTTAAGCTATAGATTATAAGGGACGCAATAACTAATAATGTTAAAAATAAATTGGAAACGATTATATATATTACAGACACGATTATATTTATTACAAGCACTATTATAAATTTACAGAAATTTTATTATATTATAAAAATTATTAGCACGGACAATAATTAAATCTATTTAAGCTATAAATGCCATACTATTTGTTATATTTTATTATTCACTAAACAATTAAAGTATTTCATATAAATTTTTACACTGACTGCCATAATTGTAAGAGAAAGCCTTGTATTTATATAATAAGCGATTATAATTTGCTTGGTATGTGTGTTATAGCGCTCCTAGCTATAATTTTTTTTTTCCGTGTTGTTTTCTCGTAAAACATATATTTGTTTTCACAATTACACATTTCCAACAGGGTCTTAAGTAAGAATTGTATTTCGAATTTTACTTGCTTTATAAGATAAGGCATCAGACCACAAAGCAAAACCCAAAAATTTCTTCAAATAACCGATTTTTGCGACAAAAATCTGTCTGCCGGTGACGGTTAAATTTTTTAAATAAAATTTCCACCGTAACCAAGTGGGCATGTAAAGTCGTCGCGACGCGTCGCCTCCCCCTGGGTTAGTAGGCATCGCTACTAACTACCTAAATCGGGGCTAAATATGCAACAGGCGCCGAAATTTGCCTACACCGGTGTGTAAAAAAATATTGGACAGGGGGATAATGACCCTCAGAACTCCCTTAGAACCTTGGCATCCTGGTAAAATTCTTTGTACTGACTTTGTAACTAAAAATGTACAGACAATAGAATTTCATAAAATCTTTATTGAAATGCAAGCTCACTCAAGAGAAATGAGAGTTCGTGCTTTATTAGGGTTGAAGCAATTATATTCACTAAAATATTATGTTTTCTTGCAATTTATTTATATATCCTACCTTCAGTATAACTAGCTTTTTATTGTGTTGGCAATATTATTACTCCATTGTCATAGACCCTCTTGTTGTAAACATAAATTTTTCTATTTATTTTTCTTAATAATAGCATTATGGTTTTATAATAAGCTTTATTAAAACAGTAAACCATACATGAACTTTTTGCCTTTGGAATATTATCTATACTTCTAAATTTTATAAAAGCTTTACAATTTTTAAATATATTTCTAGTCTTTTTTTAATTTGTTTAAAAAGTCGGCGTCTATGCTTAATACATTCCCATTGGGAGATTTAGCTCAGTGGTCAATGGCATCGATATAGCCTGACACTGATCTAATGATCGTGAGTTCAAACCTCACTAGCGCCGATTGCCTTTTTCAGTTAATTAATAATTGAAATTTGGCGAAGGCGTACTCCCTAGATATATTGGTTCGAAAGTCAATTAAAGCCGGTGGTTCCCTCTACTACTAGCCCACACAAGTCCTGGACTTAGGGGATGCTTAATTAAGTAGAATAGTACGAGGTTAAAAACAAACATAAACATAAAAACATAAAACATTTTAATGAATTCTTTACTTGTCATTTTTGGCAGGGTAAGGATTGTCCTAGAAATTACCCCCCGTCTGCATGTGTATTTTTAAGAATTATGTTTTTTACCAACTTGCAGAAAAACTTCATCGCGCTGAAACAAAAAAAAAATAGATCCTGTAAGACGTAAATTTTGAACCCGAAATATAAAGTTAGTAAAAGTTTGGCAATTTGAATATTTTAACACTTTCTTTAAGTAGACGCAATAAAATTCCATCAAAGAAATGAAATAATTTTTAATAAGATATAAACATGTTAGGCTATGGGTTGTAAATGTAATAATGAAATTACACTTTAATGTATATTTTATGATTAGAAGTTTGTGTCATGAAAAGATAACAAGAAATTAAACTTGAGTGCACAGTAATAAAATACATATAAATATGAAATTGTCTTATTTCGTAACAAAATGTAAATTGGGAGATATAACTTAGAGGGCATAAACACCGCTGCCATTTACCCTTTAAATATTTCCTCTTTAACTTATAATTTCCTACTTACTTGTACCTAATCAAGAAAATGACAAAATTTTATGTGAACTTTCTCAAACTGTTAGAAATAACCTTTTTAGGTCACCAACTGAAACAAACAAGATCCATTTTTTAAGAGGGATTATTTATAATTTGTATCTACCACCTTATTTTAGGTTTCAGCTATCACTGGTGTTTTTTAATCTACATTCCGGAAAAACTTAAGAGAGATTTAGATATATATTTTTTTAATATTTATTATATTTATTTATTTATTTTATTTATTTATATTAGGTTTGATACAGTACAGTATCATGGAGAGCCCCAAATAATCTGTTGCTTGTGCTAGGGGCTCTCCATTCATTTTGATGAAAACAGACATTACTAAAATTATTTTCTTCCGAGTTTTCTTCAATCTTGTTACTTCAAATTTCCTGTTAAATTGTGGGAGATTTAACTTAGACACTGCTCCCATTTACACTTTACAGATTTTCTCTTTAACTTATCATTTCCTACTAGGTACCTAATCAAGACAACGACAAAAATTTATGTGGACTTTTTTAAACCGTTACAAATATAAAGACCTTTACAGGTCAGATATTAAAACACTATTTTTAAGCCTAGTATTCACGGAAAGAAATTAGTGGGCTCTGCGCTATACATTATAAGATATTTGGTAACAGTGGCAAATTATAGTGATTTAAGCTATAGATTATGAGGGACACAATAACTGATAATGTTAAAAATAAATTGGAAACGATTATATATATTACAGACACGATTATATTTATTACAGGCACTATTATAAATTTACAGAAATTTTATTATATTATAAAAATTATTAGCACGGACAATAATTAAATCTATTTAAGCTATAAATGCCATACTATTTGTTATATTTTATTATTCACTAAACAATTAAAGTATTTCATATAAATTTTTACACTGACTGCCATAATTGTAAGAGAAAGCCTTGTATTTATATAATAAGCGATTATAATTTGCTTGGTATGTGTGTTATAGCGCTCCTAGCTATAATTTTTTTTTCCGTGTTATTGGAGGAACGCATTTTTGTCTATATGCATAATCAAAAACTTGTTAATTTTCAGATCTTGAATACAAAAATGTTGTAGCTACAATACAATGATTTGTGGCGCCTCCACCAAAAGTGAAAAAGTCCAAACCAAAAATTACAATTTAGTAACTGAATTGGGTGAATAATAAGTAGAACGCAACAGGGTATGAGCAGCAGTTAGCTCCACAAATAGCAGTTAAATCGGAAGCAGCACCAAGAAACAAAGGAACTAGCAGGAAAAACTAACGCATAATTTTGGCTTAGGTTTCCCCGTTAAACTTTAGGTAAGTGTGTTATACATTACATTACATTAGATGTTTGCTTAACCTCGTAATATTCTACTTAATTAAGCATACCCTAAGACTTGTGTGGGCTAGTAGAAGAGGGAACCACCGGCTTTAACTGAGCTGAGCTGTATCTGTTCTACCTGCCGCCTTCGACAAATTTTAGTTCTTAATTGATAGTCTAGGCAGTGGGTAGGTCCTGATCTGCAAAAGGTATAGGAGAGTTCTAATTTAGTAGATTTGTACAGTTTGGTGTCCTCACTAATATTCCGAGTTTTCGACCTTGGGCGACCGCTATATTTGAAAAATGGCACCGAAAACCAGTTTTTCAACAATATCTTCTCTCCAGCGCCACCTAGGTTAAAAATAGTTATTACAAAAATAATAGAGCATAAAATTTCCTGCATATTTTGTGGGAAACATTTTTCAATCAGATGAGTAGACCACAAGTTACAGCGGACCCAAGCTCAGAAAATTTCTACAATATATTTACTAAAATTTACATCCAATAATATCAAAACAAGTTCCTGGCCTATAACTGAAAAAGTCTATTGGCGAGGGTGAGAATCGAACTCGAAGTCTACGTGCTAAGTAAAGGTCTAATATTAAATTAGACGCCTTAACCCGCTCGCAGAGTTTCCCTATAAATATTATTTAAAAGGCATTAAAATTATCTATATTTCAAACCAGCTGATGACAATATTGATCAAAATGACATATGTTGACCATTTAAAAATAAAATCAATCAGTTTTTTTTTTTTTTTTGAACAACATTGTTGATTCTCCGCACCTGTATAAAAAGAGTGTCTCTTAAGCAAATACTGTATATTAAATTGACCTATATTAGGTGTAGAGTTTCTCGTATATCACGTTTCGACCTAATAGGGGCTCTAACCAATATATCAGTTTTTTCCAAATCCCTATATACCCTATTCTGTCTTAATTCAAGTAATAAACCTTAAGAAGGGAGCATTTAAGTATTACGTTTCATGATATCTGGGTCAGTTATTATTAAAATATTAAATTGGACAACACAGTCTATAAAAACGTATTTAGAGAAAAAAAAGGTAATATCAGGAAATTTTAATACTATGGTTATATGTTATTATGGGTTATTTATTTATTAGGAAATTTTAATACTATGGTTATATGTTATTATGGGTTATTTATTATGTGTTATTTTAGGTTATTTAAAGTCACTAAAGGTTATTAGGGGATATTTTTAAAACCTTCTCGTGATGTGAAAGTTTATAAGGGGTCGTCCATAAAATACGTCACGCAAATTGACCAAAATTCATACAAAACAGAAAACTTAAACAGTTAATAGTTTATGATGCTTAAGTTACTCAATTTTGGACTTTTTATCAACGTGTATCACCAAAATTTGACGTGATGCGAAAAAATTAATTGCAGTTCCAGTTTCAGAAATTCAAATTTTATCATAAATTGGGTACGTACACTGACAAAACTAAAACATCTGTTCCATCCATATTTTTATAGTTGTTTTGTATTTTACTATTTAATATAGTTGGTACAGTGGATTCACTGTCAGTGGCTACATCTACTATTACACCATCAGCATAATCCAGTTGGTAGGTTTATGCATGTCAGAAATAGTTGGCCCTTTTTGTACAATTTTTCTCAGTGTGCAGATAATTTGCCAGCATAAGTGGCTGTAAAATAAAATGCGGCTTAAGGTACAAACTTGTGTAAATTACGCCGTTTCCCCTAAATAAGAATTGACAAATGGTGCATTACCATAAAAACAATTGTAATAAAAGAATTATGTGTATAACTATAAAAAATTCAATATCTTTGTTTGCATGGTATCGTTTTATACAGTAATTTTATTGTCAATGTAATAAAAATTTTTGCATACGTAGAAAATCTACTCCCTTAATATATTTATGCTGCAGATTAATAAAATTTAATATCTTCTAATAAATTAGTATAATAATGTTTGAACTAGTCCGATGTTACGAAATTACAAATAATGCAATAAAACACCTTTAAACAAAGAATCATAAAAACAAAGAAAAAGTTAATAACAAAACAGAAGCCACGTGCAAACGTGTATTTTACTTGCTTGTAACAAGCCTATTAAATTATATTTTTATTCGATTTATTCTAAAAGCGTCACTTTTTTTTCATGTTTTGCAGGCGAAAAGTTGGACCTTGTGGCTCTAAGGCCATAAAGTTTTTTTAGCCCGCTAACTAAAACTTGTTATTTTTAATCTTTTTAAAATAAGATTTTTCACCTTTAAAGCTCCCAGTCAAGGAGCAAGAGAAGTTTTTTTCATGCCAAACCTTTCTTCCCATGAGAAATCAAATTAACCTCTTTTCCAGAATTTTGATATTTTTCTTTGTTCTCGATATATTCAGGATCACTCGGTATGTATAAACAAATAGGTTATTTAAAGCGTTTTTTCCTAATAAAAGCTAATAGATCAAAATGATTAGAAAGCATAGTATATTATTCAACGAGCGTATAATATTTGGGTGATTAGGCCACTCGCCTATCGGCTCGTGTCCCAAAATTCACCCTCATTGATTAATAGCTCTTATACACGAGTAGAATACTATACTTTATCCACGGCTGTTTTAAAGTTTAAACGGTTTATTTTTACAGACCCGTGATTAATAGGCATATTAATCACGACCGTGGATAAAAGTTATTATTAGATAAGACAGATTGCTATATTACTTTGTATACAAATAGCTGTAATAAATTAGTTTGAGAAAATTTGTGTAATGGTGAAGAATATAAAACTCAGTAAATTATGTCAAATAAAGTGTAAAAGTTGAGATCTTACATGGGTTTTATCGGGCTCAGATCAGTAATACATCCGAACGCAAATTGCTCATAAATTTAACAGTATTGATTTTATTGCAAATAAGCTTGATCCTTCTTTAAATTACCTTAGTTTGGATGAGTTATTTTTGTTAAAGTATCACCATCAAAGAAAAACATCTGGGACTGTCAACTCACAAAAAGGCAGATTTCATTTGATTGTTGAAATAAAATTTACGATATATTGTAAATTTATTTTTATTGCATTCGGTATTACACATTTATGTGATATGAGCTTTTTTTAATTATAATGTTATGTTCGACTCTTTTTTTATTGTTACTAAATAACTCATATAACGGTCTTTTTCATGACATTTTGCTTTATTACAATCATTCAACATTGTATGGTAGCCGCGCTAGAGTGGTCCTTGGACTTGTCATTGGACCTTAAAGTTTTTTTCGTCAAAAAATCATGAATTCATGGGTCTATTGCTTGACTGCCTGCAATCGCGGGGATAGGGTTTCGAGAAACGGAACTTCTCGTCTCGATTGTCTATAGTCTCGATTGTCGAGACAAAAAGTAGGTTGATCTTGTCTTGACCGTTTCTCCGCGATTAGGTACCTTCTTGTCTTGACTGGCAAGATACATACAAATACATACTGCTGGGTTACTTAACCTCAGAATTACGCGTCGAAACATCTCCAGAGTAGGCCAAACAAGATTTTTCTCGAAATCAAGACAAGACGACGAGAAATCTCGATTTTACATTTCTCGGCTGACATAACAACGTTAAGAATGTGACGTAAAGTGTGAAAGCCAGTAAAGCATGATCACTCTCTGTCCTTCTTCTTCCTCTTCCTCTTCCTATTCTTATACTTCTCCTTCTTATTTTTCTTCTTTTATTGTCCAATGCTCATTTCAAATATTGTTTGTGCCTAGAAAACTCTGAAAAGAATAAGAAGTGCAGACGAAGAAAATCGAAAATGAACAAAAGAAGAACAAATATATGGTGGAAGGATTTTATTTTCTGTCCTGTTGAGAAAATTTTGAAAAAGATGCCTGATCTGGAGTTGAAGCAGTAGTTCACCCACCCACCTAGCCCCCAAAAGGACAGTGGATAAGTAAGAAAATTTAAAATTATATTATTTGAACAATATTAATAATAATTAATAAACAACGTACCAAACACGAAATTTCAAAGATATTTCAGCTGAAATATCTGAAATGAAATTCAATAAAAACATTTGAGATAATAAAATAACAAAAATACAAAAGTAAAATAAAAAGTTAAAACATCTCTACATGTATTTAATGTTTAATTAAAAACTAGAAAACAAGATATTTATACAAATTTTCAAAATTTTATAAAAAAAAATTATAATCGCCGAAGATGTGTACCAACTTTCAGCTGAAAAAGCCGTTGGCAGATTTGAGTAAATATATGTCAAATGAATAGAAGGGTTTTAAAAATAAAAAAGCCCGACTACGGTACGTATTTCAACTGCAACATTTTTTGTTATTCTTTATTTTTTAACAATAAAATTGGGCTCATTTGTGCGTTTAATAAAAATAAAAAAATATATACTTTACGTGCCAAAGGGTTGCGAAGGAGGACTGTAGGTCAAAAATATCAATTATTTGCGTGACGCCATTTGTGGACAGCCCCTAACTAACCTATTATCATAAATTTATTCCGTAGTATAAGGGTTCATGCATAAATTATGACATGCTTTAAGATTTTTTATTGATATAAAATTATACCCTCGATTATATCTAAATTAGGTATAATTTTATGTCCTAATTATTTAATTTTCGCCCCCCTGAATAATGAATTTAAGGAGACAAATCGTGTCACATCGGACAATTATTGAATAAAAACAATTGTCAGATTCTTTAGTAATTATACATAATTATACCAAACCACAGAAAAAGTTTGTACTCAAGGGAACGTTCAAGTATTACGTAACCCTCCTATGGAGGGGGTCATTTTGGAGTGTTACGCCCATGTTAATGGTATAGGAAAATAGCGTTACAGGGGTGGGGGGGTCCAAATGATGAAAATTTGCGTTACGTAATACTTGAACGTTGCCCAACGGTTAAATTACTGTTTCTATAAATTTAAGCAATGAGGTCGAAAATCATTGATAAAATGATGATGATGATTGATGATGATAAACGATTATCCCCCCCCAAAACAAAAAAGAAGTTATAGGGACCAAATTAAAAAAAAAAATAAAAAAAAATAGAAGAAAAGTGCGATGAAAGTAATTTTTGCAGGAAAAATTACTTTTATTAAAAAAATACCTACTCGTACCGAATTAAAAAAAAAATGACAAAAAAGTTATAGGGGGCTAAACTTTTTAAAAATCGAAAAAATAGAAGAAAACGTGCCATCAACGTATTTTTTTTTTTTTCAAAACAAATTGTCTTCATTAAAGAGTCCATTGTAAAAAATTTATTAAAAAAAAATCCATTAGAAACAAAAAAGTTATAGGGGGCGCCGTTTAAAGTTTAGAAATCTCCAAATGTGATGACTTAAAACAGGATGGGTCTCAAAGAGTTAAGTAAGCTATCTTGATTTCTTGAAAAATCAAGCCTTTTTCATAAGATAAGCCTTTTCTAAATTCTCTACAATACGCTCACGCTTCTAACTCTATCTGATCATTTTATCTTAAACATTTTCCTATAGCACCCCATTTAATATAATATAAAACAAAAAGCCCCACGTTCTAAACGCGTGCGATAAAAAGGGTCTTTTGAAACTTGTTTTTTAATATACCATTTTTAAAGCGCAGAGTTTTTGAATGTAAATGTTAATTAACGTGGAAATGAATAGAGTTTGTGTGGTTTTTGTAATTGACGTGGTGAATCACCATTGGTGATTTGTTATTAACTGTTGAGTATAATAATGAAATAATATGTAATATCGACGGTCATTCAACAGTTTAGAGGGTTTCGTGCTAAAACAATTGGGTATACTCTGTGGAATACTACACAAAGAGAAATATTGTCCTTTTAATCGGTTAATGGCCAGATTTTGATTACGCCGTTTAAGCTTTAGTTGCTATAATGTTAACCAACACTTTAACAGGTAGATAAATTTAACTGTGCTTTGTCTGTACCTCGCCATCCATTAAATGTCAGTTTTTTCAGAGTAAAACGTTAGGAAAATCACTGTTTTAAGTAAAAAATTGGGAAAATTTGAATCTTTAGTTGGAAAATTTTTGTTTCAGCCCCCCCCATCCATAAAAAATTTCTAGAGGATTAGTAGTGGCTACGAAACAACAAACTGTTGTTGGTGAGATACAATATGTAGAGACCCCTAAGCTAATTTGATGCAAATCCGGATATTAAAATGGGCATTCTATTCCTTTGAAAATACACTGTGCCAATAGGACCAAACATCCTAGAAATGACGCTGTTCACAGTTTTCTCTTTAACTGTGATCACAGTGATCACTGTGATCACAGTTAATCACTGATCATGTTAGTGAGATAAAAGTTTTAATGTTGGAATTCAATGTTTCTATATTTTTCCGAATAAGTTTTTGTTTACTTAATTAACGATTTTTTTTTTCTGTGTGTTAATATAATTTTCGTGTATACGTGTGTGTCGAGTAGATCCTGCGGTAGGATTGACGGATTGACTGTTTCGCACCTATAAAGTGAAAAGCGTAACGCGTAGTGTACAGTGAACCACAGCGATTCGGGACTGCTGCCCCACAATTTAGAAAAGCAGTAAATGTCAATATACCAAAATAGAACGTAAAAAAACTTACGGAGTCATCTACGCTGACATTGAAAAAATATTGAAAAAAAATATATCAACAAAACTGTTAGAAAAAAACTTACTAGCCTTACGGACAAACATACAAGTTTACTATATTTAGAAAGTTTTACTATTTTATTTCTTAGAACGTAAAAAGTTTACAGTGTGAACGCTATTAATTAGGCCTTCATTACCTGGGTGTTTCTTCTTTGATGTCTTGTTCCGTATTTTGGTATGTGTGTCATGCATAGAGATATTTAGTTTTAAGCTAAATTTGTAATCGACCAATAGGCAAATGTATGTCACATACATTAAGGCAAGCTTTTTGTCGCAAAAATATTTTTGTTTTGTTCAAACAGAGGTTTTGGTTTGGCAGCAATTGAAAAGGTAATCTTATTACCAATTTTAGTCGAAATAATTGATAAATTCGCCAACACAGTGGAGTGGGTTCGTTCTCCACCCACAGACACCATTTTTCCAATAGATATCGGATAAACGTCATTTCCGTGACACATAAAAGTCGTTTCCGACTGAAAGAAGTGGTTCGGATTCCACTTTAAACTGTAAATTCGTCAATTAAGCCTTCATTACATTTCTTCTTTGTTGTCTTGTTCCGTATTTGGGTAATACGGTGTATGCAATAATACAAGACATAATTACAGTATATATGCATGTGTCATATATGGGAGACATTCAATTTTAAGTTAAATTTGTAATCAATCAATGGGCACATGCATGTCACACACACAAGGTCTCATTTCGAGTTTGAGAGAACCGCATGTGGCCTCAGATAATAGCATGTAGCAATACCAACCTAACATGCTTGCAATGTTCAACCTAATTACTGGAATTAATTGACATTAATTATTGGGTCCTGTTGTACATTGGAGGACCAATTATTAAGGTCTGTGGCTGACCTAAACCATATTGAACATGCATCACCTATCTGTTGGATAAAACTAAAATTAATTACAAAACATATGTTATTGATACAAATTTATTACTGTGTATGGTACCTATATCATAAATGCTGTCCCAAAGTTTTGATTTTTTCAGTACGTGTTTTTTTCAATCTGTTAAGTCAGCCAAAGGAAAAGGATCAAAGCCGACAAACGAGATTCGGAATCCAGGTTGAACTATACTGCCCTGCTAAGACAAGTTGTTCTAAACTTTTTTTTGAAGGATTTTTTTTGCAAAATTACTTTTTTTAACTAATTGTTTTCTTGCCCCATGGATGCTATTTTAGCTACGTTTTTTATAGTGTTTTTTTGTGCCGCGGATAGCATCTGTAAATGCCATTTTCAATGTATCATCACCGTGCACGGCCGTGTGATAACAAAAATTTGGTTACTGAAAAGTGACAAAGGACTTACGCCATACGGAAGACGCAAAAATATAAGCAAAGAAGTGTATTGGATTTTGGGCTAATGCCGCAAAATAATAAGATTTTGCACACTTAACACAAAGCATTTTTAACATTTAGCCTAAAATTCCGATAAAACGATATTTTTCTTTACTGTTATTAGTAACTTATAATGGTTTTGGATACCCTGTATACATACCTAAACTATCTATCCAAAATAATTGATATGCAAAACCTCCATTTATTAAATCAATATCTATAACTAACCTATTAATGTTCCTACTAATATATTCAGCGTCATTATTAATTTGTGATCACATATGTTCACAATGCCACAATTCCATAATTACTATTAACTTACAATTTATGTCGAAATAGAAACACATAAAGAGAATAATTTTATAGGGAACACATAAAATAAAAAAAAATACTTGCGGGCTATTTTTCTTCTACCTTTAATAAAACTGATGACTAAAAAGGCCAATTTCTGTAAAATTCTGCCAACTATGGAGGTAAACTTGAAAGTTCAGAAAATTATTAGGAAGGCAGGCAAGTTACATTGATTCGCCCCATTTTACGGTATTTAATAAACGGTACCTAGTATATTTTAAAATAGAATCCATGAAGGCTTAAAGTTATTTGGCCAATCAAATAAACTGTAAAAGTGTAACATTTGGAATTGATTCGATTTATTTTTACCCGACTACAGCAACGCGAAAGGAGGGTTGTGTTTTTCACGTGGTTGTATGTAAATAGGAGCAGACTTTTTAAAATTCCAGGGGATCCATTTTTTTAAGTAAAAAAAATATATATAAAAGTTAAGAACATTTATAAAATGAAAAAAAGACTAAAAATATACATATTTAAAAATTGTGAAGTTTTTATAATATTTAAAAGTATAGACAATACTCCCCCCCTGTTATGCTTCCAGGGGGCGCCATGGTTCCCGCCCTCCCCCCGGAGTTGGCGACTATGTGTATTTATGTATTTACGTATGCATGCATATATGTTTGATCCCCTACTAAGTTGATTTTTACGCGATCACACGAGTGACATAACCTATATAAAATACCATGTTTCGACAATATTGATAGTTATCATCAAGAATTTAACGGAAAATCAAAAAAATATAGATTTTTATTATGATTTCGGTATCATCGAGTCAATATTAAATTTAAAAATGGGATTGGAGTCACCCACGTTTCGACTTCTTTACATAAAACTCCAAGTTTCAGAAATCTATAGTTTTTTATTATGATCTATAGTTTTTTATTATGAATTTGGTTGTCGTAGTCTGTACTAAATTTAAAAATGGCTTTTGATTTACCAACTTTTCGGCCTTTTTATTTTCCCTTTATCGGGCGTATGGGTATATGGAGCAGTTGTACTTTTTCGTAGTCGGGTCTTTTGGCACCTCGGCATGTTTTAATGTTGTTTGTTTCGTGTTTTTGTATTTTTAAATGTCAAATTGAAATTCAGCTTTTCAACGTTGAAATGCGTTCAAAATTTAAACTTTAAATAAAATGCGTTATAAAATTCAAAATGGCTTACAGCGATTAATCAAATCTAATAAAAAAGATTTTATGCGTTGAAAACTATGCAATAATTTAAATGCAATTTTGCGATTGAGCGAATTGTGACATTTTGTTCATTCGGATTCAACACTGAATAAATAAATTGCAAATACCCACATACAGTGGCATTTAAGAAATATTTGTGTCAACAAAAATAAATTGGTCAAGTACGAGTAAACTCACGTGTTCCGCTTTTTTTGACTTGTTTTCCTTTTCGTGCCATATCTTAAAAGTTCTAACTGTAAATCAAATTTCATATGACATTTTTTTGTATTTGAGCTTTCTTTTGATATACATGTTTCTTCATACAGTTAATATACGAGTTATTGAAAATATGGTTTTTGCTATTTTTTACCCTTTTTGCTCCCTTACTCCACCCTGATATACTTCTCTAAATAAAGTTTTCCTTAAAAGTTTATGCAAATTTTAAAAAATACGAAATCCTCTTGTTCCCTTAAACCCTGGGGCCTGAGACCCCTATGGATTTTTCTGATTACGGCCCTAGGGTAGTTGGAAAGTAATAAATTTCTGGTAGGGACAGGGGACAGCTAGATAACGTTTTTATAATACAAATATATATTTAAGTACAATTTGGAAATATGTTTCCTGAAAAATATATTTTTACTATTTCTTTTTAGCAAAAGTTAAGTAAACTATGTTTTTTTTTAATTTCATATTAAGAGCATAGTCAAGGGGAGTCAAAAATAGCCAAAATTAGTCTGACGTCCATTATATTATGCCCATATATAAATAAAGCTCATATAGGGGAAATCATTTTTTGTGTTGTTTTACATTTTGTAAAAAACGAAAATTTTGATAAAGCATTTATCATAATAAATCTGAATGTAATCTTTCAATCAGCGCACAAAGGAAATCGAGTGACATATAAAATTTGGTAATATTTTTTATATACATACGTGATTTTTATTTACTAACATAGATAAAGATTTTACAACAAAATTTATGGATGTGCACCCCTAAATCAATAAAACTTATAAGTAAATATCGTTTTATAACTTAGGGAAAATTCCATTTTTGCAACAATGACAGTTTTCATAATATATGTAATATACTTTAAAATTTATACAGAATGATTGAGAAATAAGGAACACAATTTTAAAGGATTATTCGTAATAAATTTAAGAAGTTCCGAAAAACATGAAATCTCTCTTTTTCCTTTTCCTTTTTACTTTTTCTTTTCCTTTTTACTTTTATAAAAATGTAAAATCGCCATCTGGACCGGGAAATTAACAAAATTTTAGCGTGCAAGGGCATATCCAAAGGGCTAATAGAAGTAACCCCCATCCTCAGTGATGTGTTTAGATCGTTTAGATTTCTTAAAATATTTGCGGCAGACCAGACTAGTCAATTCTTACGTATTTTGGGTCGCTGAATCTGAATCCGAGGTTGGAATTTAAAAGTTAGCGTTCAAAATGGCGCATTAGATTTTTTAAAGTACCAAGTTTCAAGCAAATCCGAGCAACTTAAAAAAAAACTAATCCGCCATATTGGATCCTCCATTTTGAATTTTAAAAAATTAGCACCACATTCATAATCAGCGACCCCAAAACCCTCCAAGTACCAAGTTTCAAGTAAATCCGATCAACCTTTAAAAATCTAATCCGCCATATTGGATCCGCCATTTTGAATTTTGGAAATCTGGCATCAGATTCATAATCAGCGACCGCAAAACCCCCGAGTACCAAGTTTTAAGCAAATCAGATCAATTTTTAAAAAATCCACAATTTTGGTCCCCCATATTGGATCCGCCATTTTTAATTTTAAGCATATAGTCAATTATTACAAATTAAAAAAAAATTGAATGGGCTTAGTCTATTACTTTCCCTCTCCCAGAAGCAAATTTTAGCTGATTGAGAGTTCTAGCTAACTTAGGAGGTATTTTCGAATTTAATCACCCTGTATGATACAGCATAAGGTGTATATTGCTATTTTTATTACAATTTTAATTTCAACTTTTTATGACTGAGAGATATAAACCAAATTTTACAGGTTTAAAAAATTAATCACACTTTAGCATGCAGAAAACACAGCTTTTCGACAATTGCAGTGCTTGAAGCATTAATTGATTACAAGGGAACAGTAGATATACCATTTGGTGTATTTTGTGATTAATTTGTTAGTTGTATGTCTATTTGAGTGCACTTTTGGGGTTAGCTAAAAAAAATGAAAAAGAACAAATCAGTTATAGTCCAGTGGTCACGTTTTTTTGCTTTCTCATTAAGTATTTTGAAAGAAAAAAAAATTGTTTGCCAAATCATATAATTTTTTCCTGAAAAGTACTAAAAAGTCCTGTCTTGTCTTATTGTATCGTATCGTATCGTACCATGTTTGTTTGAATGGTGATGGTTAAACTAGAGATATTGTAAAATATAGTATACATTCAGAGATTTGATTGGTTAATCTATAATCGCCTTGCACAATTCAAGTTGCAAGAAACTTGCTGGATGCACAACGGACTTAACAGATTATTATATGGATTATTTTTTTATGTAAATCTACTAAGCTCCTGGACTATTGTTATGGTGGTTAGCCAACCCAAATACCTTTAGGCACCGCACAACCTAGGGTAACACAATGCACCCGTCAAGTCCCCCGGGTGTCACGTTCGCCAACCCAAATTCATTGGTCAATTTGCAAATTGCACAGCAGTTAAAATCGAATACCACCCATTTTTATCCGCCACCCACATTTATTGACAAATTGTTTCTACTTGATTAAATGAAAACCAATTAATCTTTTTAGTGCCCACCGATTTTCCAATTTAATTAATAAAAAAAATCTGCATCAGTCAGAGAAAAATAAAAGAAACAACGCCCAAATGTGAGAATAATTTCCCTCAAGTAAACTTTTAAACAATTGAAAACATTTTTTTCTATTGATCTTAACTAAGCTGAAAACCCTGGTTTGCTAACAATAACATCTGCTTTACGGTTAAGGGCATATCCACAGGCTCACATAACAAAATAGTGATTGGCTTGATGTCCCGCCATGTATCTTGTAAGCCAATCACGGCATCGCATTCTTATGTTTTATGTTCTTATGCAAGCTTCTGGATAGGCCTTAAGGATTTCATTTAACGAATCAAGCGCAGTTGGGTCATAATTAATTAATATTTTCAATTAGTTTGGAGATTCGATTGATTTAACCTTAAACTGATTTAATCTTTTCATTTGATTGATTTTACCCTTTCATTTTATCGATGTCAGATAGTTACTATTGTTAAATTAGTCTTTAATCTGATTAATTTTGTAATTTACAGTAAAGGTAAAAATGGTAAAATTTTAAACGATTTTAATCATTTTATGAAAATTCAATTATTTAGGAATTCAACATTTTATGATATCCTGTGATTTCATTAATGACAAAAATTAAAATAGTTAATAATCTACTTTGTAAAATGTAAAATTTGCCATCGATTAATTTCAAACAAAAACGGGATGTCTAAATTCCTTAAAAGTGTGTTCAGAAGTAAAAAATCACCGTCCAGAAGAAAAAAAAAAACTACCAGTTGATTTGGATTTGAAATCGGGCAATCGAAACACCAATTAATTCCATTTAATTACTGCTATTTCTATAAAAACTCATTACAGTAATTAACCCAATAAAACTACCCATTACTTAGGTCCATACCTTTACCCAAAAATCTAATTACTAGCCCGATTTTAAATTGGGGAAAGAGCGTTAATCTGCATTTAGATCTCTATCAAATGCCTTTATTGCTTTCCACGATTATTATAGAGCTGGGAAATTCTGGGATAAAAAATAAAAATAAAGTTTGACGGAATTTTAAACGTAGAATGGAATTTCTGTGAAATCTGCTTAAAATTTGTAACGATAACTGTTATTATCATACCCCGGGGATTAGTTCGTTTGTTCATAAGCTTAGCATAAATTCAGCACTGATTAGATGCGCCCGCCAGACGCCTGTCCCCACTCTGCAACAACGCAACGCCATTAAATTAAATACTAAAATGTTGAAAACCGAAATTTCAAAAAGTCCTCGAAACTTGTTATTTCACCTTCAAATGTATTTTTCTCGAAAACGGTTAATCCTACAGTATTACAACAATAGTACTTTTTTTTATGTATTTTGACCTGAGGAATCATATTACAAAAATAAAATCACAAAAAAGTTACAGGGAAAAAGGTTTGGGATAAGAAACTGATAAGGCCTCCCCGTTTCGCACACCCCTGCTTAAAATAAGTACATGACAATAACATACGAAGATGGGCCTTATTAAGATTAGTAGATGCAAAACCTCGTTGCTATATCTCAAAGGGTTCCTGAGTTATTAAATAAAAACCGAATTTTTTAGCTACTTTCAAAGGGACAGCTCCCTTACGGCGCATTTTTAGGCATATGTTTATAGGAACTTTTTCTCATATTTTATGATGTAGAATCTCCTAAAATTAATGACCCTATTTCTAAATAATCCTGTATGTTGGTCCATAAATATTCATGTTCTAATACTTATGGATATACCTAATATTGGTAATAAAGGGAATGAAAAAGCAATAAAAATTGATAGTTTATTGTTAGTGTAATAGTAGTAAGCGAAATAGAGCTTGTTTTCAACATCCGGTTTCCTTAGTTTTCACTTAGAATTTCCGCCAGAGTTCCATCCGGAAGTAAGGAGTTTGGACATTTTCTTATTTATATCCAGCACAGACTGAAGTATATCTTATTAGACTCTTCACCGCTCTAGCTGGAAAATTGATATACGCCCAACTAGTATTTTTAAGTACATCGCTATGTGTCATTTTAGGCGGTAAAATTATACTTCGAGTTTTTTTATGATAAATGATCAAAATTTTCGTTACGTAATACTTGAACGTTCCCTAACGCAAATTGTACCAAAATTAAGTTAATTTTATCCATGGATAATATCGCACTGAGTACAAAACCGCCATAACAAAATTTATCGATTTTGAGTTATGGTGGTCTTGTACTCATAGTGCGATATGTTTATTTTAGACTTAGGGTACGAGACCCAAAATTTTACAACTCTCTTGATCGAATTCTGAACAACTTTTAAAAGTGTTCGTTCGTCGGTCTGTCCATGTCAGTTTCTCGTCCGCACGTTAACCCAAGAACTTTAAATTTCCAGGAAAACTTATGCTCGTTGAATAGAGCTAAAGATGCAAACTAAACAAAACAAGAACAAAAAAAAAAACGGAAAAAAAATTGGAATATATTCAACTTTTTGGAAGAAAAGAAAAAATAAAACATTTTTCAAAAAAATCATGTCAAATTTCGGCAAAGGTTTAAGTCTATTTAAAAAAAATGCGTACCCTTCTAAACCTTAACCTTAACCTTAAGAAAAACTTAATAAACTATCAACTTCGAAGAGTATACATTATGGAATGCGAAGCATTACAAATCTTCCCCGGTTGTTTAACAGTAAATATTACTTATATTATTACCAAAACTTCGGCAGTTTTGTACCCTTGCTATAAATGTATGGGCAAATACAATTGTCTTTTCGAATATTTCGGAAATACGTTTCCTGTTACACGATCTATTGATTACTTTCTCGTGTTAGGTAATTTATTTTGACACCAGTAATAAATTTTTAATGGTCTCACATTCTTACTTGCCCCTATTTAAATATAACTCCAATTATTCTCCATTGTTCGCAGCAGGGAGGGAGCGATCAACGAGTTAAAAGGAAAGGTCAAATATTAGCCGATTTACCAAGACAGATTCTGAGGAGGGTGGTACTCCTCAAAAAAAAAAAAAAATTGCGGGCAGTTAAAGTAAAAACAAAATTAATGGAAGATATTCTATGCAAAAAATCATTGATACATTTTAAAAAATCTTTATTAATAACGATTTTGCATCATTTTATTTTTTTATATAATCTTTTTATTAAAAAAAAAATAAAAATGATGTAAAATTATTATTAATAAATATTTTTATTAAAATTTCAAACGTTTTGATACATTTTTACATAGAATAGCTTCCAACATCCAAAATTAAGATTTCTTAAACTTGATTAATCATGACGTCATCCACACAAAATTTCATAGCTCATTTCGGTTGTTTCGAATTCAATAAAGTATTTATCGTTTGATTCGTAAATTCTTGTACTTTCTGAAATTGCCACTATCCCATAACGTGTCAACTACCCTATTTGATTAGAAACATCTTATTACAATTGCTCTGGAGATGTTAAGAGAATAACGTGAAAATATAACCAATGCTCCGCACTCCATAGTGTATACATTTCGCAAAAGATTTATTCGGTTGGACTTTTTAATATATATCTCATTAAAAGCAACTTACCCGAATGAAAAATCTCAAGAATTCATGAAAAAATCAGAAGAATTATTAAGTAATCCACAATAGCACAAGCAAGAACCTTATTTGAGGCTCTCCGTGATTCTGTGTATTTATCTACATCTATAAATAAATAAAAATAATTAACAATTCACAAAAACTCATTAAGAATTCGCAAAAAATCTTTAAGAATTTACAAGAAATCATTAAGAATTCATAAAAAATTATTAAGAAATCGCAAAAATTAAGAAAAAATCATAAGAATTCTTTAAATATTCAAGAGTTTACAATACTTTATTATGAATTCACAAGAATTCATTAAAAATGTACAAGAATTCGTTAAGAATTTACAATAATTCATTAAGAATTTACCATTATTCATTAAGAATTCATGAAAATTCTTTAAGAATTCACAAGAATCCACTAAGTTGTCATTAAAAAATCACAATAAGTCAAGAATTTGACAATATTCATTGGGATTAAATAGGAATTTACAAAATTTTATTAAAAATTCACTATAATTTACTATAATTCACAAGAGTTTACTAAGAATTTACAATATTTTAAGAATTCACAAGAATTCAAGTATTTACCATCATCCAGAATTAATAAAAAGAAGAATTAATTCACAAAAATTCATAAAAATTTATTACGATTTTATAAGAACTTATTAAGAATTAACAAGAATTCTTTAAAAATTTACAGTGATGCACAAAAATTCAACAAGAATTCACAATAAATTTATTAGGAATTTAGAGGATTGCTCACATTCGGATCGATTTCACATAAATTTTGATAATTTCTTAAAGCGATTTGTTTCGCTTGGGCGCAAACGGACAGGCAGACAGAGATACAGGCATTTTTTTAAGCTGTTCAGAATTCAATTACGAGTATTTTGGTGAAAAATTTTTTGATCTTAGACAATTAAAGATTTTTGAAATTTTAAAGTAAAGATTTCAAGTGAAGCCTTTTTATACTCTTCTGGCCGCAAACGTGCAAAGAGTATAATGAGGGTAAATTTTATGATACTGGAAAATAAAATGGTACATATAAAAAAAAATCGATGGGTGCTTTAGCAGTCGTGTAAAATAATCCGTTCAAAGCGGCTCAACGAGATTTTCCTCCTTATAAGACTTACAAAACACAAATTGCATAATCTCTAATAAAAGTTAATGTCATCTAAAAATGTCAGATATGACATTAAAAAGTTCTAATACCCTTGTAAATAGTTAAATATATATATTACTTTTTTCACTGCCGGAATACTAAAGACTTTATTAATAATATAAAAATGATTTATATTCATTTTGCTAATTAGATTACCGTTCCCTTTTCCAACGAACTTTTAATAATATTAAACATTTTATTCGCTAATTAATATTTTGCAGTATTATCCTTTAATTACATTTTGTATAGTAATTTTAAGAATAATTATTATTAAGTAAATACATGCTAAAATCTTCGAGTTACCCGTTGAATTACCTAATATAACATTAGAGATGAAGTTTTCAGATTTTGGGGTTATTTTCTTATAATTATTTTTCAAGCTTATCGTACCTAAATCATTTAACGTTAAGAAAAGCTCCTTCTGTCTCTCTTTCCGAAAACCCGGCACTAGTTTTGCGAAATTCACAAAAATATTAAGAGCTTTAAGTAGATTTCCACTTTGGAATACTATCCACTGATTTACCAAGATATTTTGTTGCGGGACATATCAAGTGGAGATAAAGGCCAATAAAATATAAATTAGAAAATTGTTGTATTTTGATAGATAAAAAGAGCCTAAATAATTACATTCGAGGTCGTTAGAATTTTTATTATTTCGTAAAATTTACGATTTTGATGGTATTTAATTTTTCTGTTGGGAATTAGTAATGTTTTAAACATGCTAGTTTTATATTACTCATCATAAATTTGTTTCACATAAATATTTTCACAGCATAAAAGGGATCTGTGCAATATAAAATTTTATGTAAACCATTACTAGATTGCCGTATTAATTTATTTTTCTGCCTTAGGCCTTTTTGGGCAATCAAAAAATGCATTAAAAGTCATACACATGCACAAGTTGTAAAATAATAATAAATTATATAACAGCACCTTTTAAATCATATTTAATTCATTGTAATTACCTATTTATAATTTCTTTTTTTATCCTTTTGCATATTATGTATAACATTAACTGTGTATTTACGCCAAAAAGGACCTTAATAGTTTTACAAAAATATATTAAAATGATTTGTCAGTCGAAAATAGGGAAAGTGCCACACGAAAGAGCCTAGATGCTTTTTTTACTTTTCATTAGTGATTTTAAGCCAAAAAAAATAAGAACAAACTTAAAAACTTGACTGACAATATATAGGAAATATAATATTTGATGTCAAAAGTCAAAAAACAAATAAACCTTTCCGTTAATTCAAAAAATGGCCTCATCTCGAGGTCTATCTTCGAGTTTCTAAGTGCTCAATTTACGATTTTTGGTTAAAACTACAATAAAAAACTTATTAATTTTATAAAAAGATTAGCCAGCCACTTTTTTTACAGTATACTTCTAGAATCTGAAATGCTTTTTTTTAAGAATTAGTTATTATTATTAGTTTAAAAAAGTAAATAACAAACAATGCCTTCATGGGCACGAGTAGAAAATTATTAATGATAATTATAATTTATATGTGCAATAATTCTTATTAACATATCCTCTACTTCTTTTTCGACTTCTTTCATTAACATTAAACTGCGCAGTTAATATATTATTTTCTCGTTATTTACACCTTATTATTTTACATATTTTATTTTTACTTTGTCTAGAAAAGCCTTGGCTTGGTAAAGAATCGATTATGTTTTCATTACGTATAGTTAATAACATTTATTATAAAAAAATAATTATCTGCGAAACATAGTAAAGCGTTTGTAAACCGAACTGCGACAGACAAAAGTCAGGTTAGGTTTTCGAGAAAAATGAGCTCAAAAACTGAAAAAAAAAAAATGGCAAATGTCAAAATCAGTATTTTTTTATGTAAAATTTTAATTTTATTATTTCTTTTAAAATTCTTGATGATTAAATTGCTGCCCGGCTTAGACAAGTTGTCCTATCTGCAAAAATTCACTTTTTGATATAAGCACGTCATTGTACTGCATTACACTAGCCCCATGCGCCTACTCAAAAGAAATGTCCTATCTAAAACCCAAAATCCTAAAAATTAGCCTAAGATATTTGTCCTATGTGAAAATTGTTCAATGTTTTATAAATAAAATTGTCCGAACTAGACGAATAAGTTAGGACTAGGACTAACTTTACAGATAGTATGATAGTATTTAGTATGATAACTCATTCTTCTGACCATTAAAAAAAATTAATCGCCGTGTCTTTCAATAAAAAACATAGACACTCTGTCATTTTTTTATAAAGAGGTCTAAAACGTTAAAAAACTTCGAGAAAACTGTAAAAATCAAAAAGAAAGAAATGAAAAAGTGTATTCCATAGCCGGTAATGAATTTGCAAGTTATTTGTACCGGAAACATTTTTTACAGTGTTTTATTGGTCAATCTTTATAAAGCCAATAACATTTAATTTAATGAGTTTTATTTTTGTTTGGAAGTTATTTCGTTAAACTAACATCAAAACAGATTAATCGTCTTGCCCTGTCAATAAGATAATGAAATATTGTCAAAAACCATTAAATAAAATATCATTTTTCATGTTTGTGAAGTATTTACATTAGTTTCCTCAAAAATTGAGGGTAGTTGACAATAGAACAACCATATTTGTCGTTTAGGTGTTTTAGGGGTCCCCTAACACACTTATATATTTAAAGTTTTAATGTAATCCTATTTAGTAAATTTCGTTTCTGTCAACATTTTTTAATACGGAACATATGTTTTACAAGCTTTTCTTTCACCAGACAGATTAGTATAACTAAATAAATGACTCGTTTGGTTATGAAAGGATCCAAGCAATTAAAAATGGCTAAAATTAGTTAAAAATAGTAGGCATCACATTCTGATATATTAATGCTCTCAGTTACGCATTTTAAAATTACTGTGAAAATAAAATTTCAATCAAAATATGTTTTTCTCTGAAAGTTTGCTCAATTGCTACAAGGAAAAAAATTTCCAGTAAAAATTACACAGGCCTTTGAAAATATTTTGTAAGCTTCTTGCTGTCAGTTCCTGCCTTTAGTTTTTTTTTCTGTCACGTAACGTTTTCAAAACACCGCAGTATGGACCAGTGAAAGCTTTTCCTCGGCCAAAATTAGCCTTTTAGTCGTATTTTCGCGAAAATCTGTATCTGGGGTTTTAAAGGTTGCTCAAACCCCCCATGGGGGGCTGTGGGGCTTATTTGCGCGTTCGAAGAAAAAATCTGCATGCAATTAAACTGAATATATGATTTGTATTTTTAAATGTAATAAGAAAAACATTTTTTTGTGTTTTAAAATGACTTATTTCCTTTCGCAAATAAATGTTTCAAATAAACCTTTGGCACTTCCGAAAAATTAATAAATATTTAAAAGAATATCTGATTTATGCTGAATTTAATGTTGAAAGTTGACTGAAAATAAACTGAGAAACGCGAGATTTATATCCCTTTATTTTATGGTAATTTAAAAAATTGTGACTTGGTCACTATTTATTTCAAAACTTTATCAAAATGACGTTGTTGTAGAGTAAATGGCGCCATTGGAATTTTATTAGAGAAACACTGTAAAAAATCAACTCCAAAATTTATTCTGCTAAAAGCGACTGCCTTAAAAATAACTCGGAAAGTAAAATTTAAGGTTACCCGAATAAAACTTAATAATTCCTTAAACGTGAACAACTTTTTAAATAAATTTAGTTTTAAAAACTAGTCTATAGACTAGAAATAGTATACTATTTGCTGGAAAGAAGCAATCCCCAAGAACTCCTAATTTAGAGGTTCTGTCTCAAAAAACTAAGTTATCGTCTTAATATAAATTAACGTCTGAAGTTTTTTCACTGAAATTAGTATTTTAAATTATTATTGAATGTTGATACTAGTTATTTTGGATTAGGAGATGCACTGCTGCAAGGGCAGTTTTTACACGATGGTATTATCTTAAAAAATAAGCTTAATTGATATTACTGTGATACTGTGACATGTGACATGATCAAGTGGACTATTTTTGTTGTGTATATCACAAAATCCATCTATTTTACATCACAACTACTCTTTCAGATTATATTACCTTTTTATTTATCTATACATTCATTGCATAGTATAAGTAAATCCTTATACTATTGTTCCACATAAAACCAGCTATATTTTACATATTTTAATTCTAGTTTTATTACCTTTTGCAATAGTGATGCATTGAATTTTATATTTATTTATTTTTATGGGTTATACCATATCCATAATAATTTATTTAATCTACATATGAATTCTCTTCTATTAAAGTATGATAAATCTACTTTAAAAATACTAGTGTGTGATAAAAATACTCTACATTGTTACCGACATGCATCTTTAAAATTATTTTTAACTTGATTTACTACCACTAAAATGACAATTTAACCAAAGAAGCGAACAAAAGCGAATCTAAGGTGTCGGGTGATCCAAAAAGGAAATGTTAAAAAAAATTGCCACCAGATTTTTTTTAAGTAACTGATCCATTACCCGGGCTTAGTGGAAGAAGTTATCGAATGACATTATATGGCAATTTTAGATATTATATTGTAGTTTGGACACCGTTAATATATACAATAACTTAGTCTTTTTCTGAAGTACTTCTGTTGATAATTAAAGATCAGGTACTTCGTTTAACTTTTTGCAAGTGATTTTTAAATTGGATTGGAATTTGCCTCTAGGTCCGAATTCACCCCAGTTTATTGTATAACAACAAAAAGGATTTATTTTAAGCCTAAATTGATGAAGTGTTACGGAAAAAGGATCGTTTTCTATCCTGTGAAACTGAGACCATGTAAATCCAATTTTTTGGGTGTATAATATATTAGATTATAAGTTAAGTGAAAGATCAAATTGTGAATATATCGGGGATTATGGCAAAACACCCCCTATTTTGTGAAGCAAATCTCTAGTGACAAAATATAACATATATGCACGGTATACAAGTTATACAAGTATGTTGGCAGTACATAAAAATAATTTATTTACAACATTATAAATACCTTGCATAATAAAACAAGCGGTGACGATATTCTTGGATATAAATTTGTTTCATGAAAAAATAAGCAACTTTTTTTTTCTTCAAATGTCCGTCTGTCCGTCCGATGTCACGTTTTTGTGGTGTGAAACAGTCCAAACCCAACCAGTTTAAGTTTTTTTTTGTTTCCGAAAGATTGGGTTTTAAAACATTGAATTATTTTCAAATGAATCCTCTGACATCTGTACTGACATTACTCGTTTATATTCAATTTTTCTCCAAAAAAGTATTTCCATTTATTTTCCGTAAAATATTCGCAAAGAAATGTCAGTTTTTTTTTGTGATGCATTAGAAGATTACAGTTTCCTTTTAAAAGATTTATCTTGTATTGATATAAATAGATGGACCCATTTTAAATTATTATACGACAACTATATATTTTACTAAAAATATGTCTTTTAAATATTAGAATATATTAGCTTTTTAAAGTTATTTATCACCGGGAAAATGCTCTTTTTCTTTATAATTTTAATGTTGTTTTTAACGAAAATCCTCTTAAAGGATTTTTTTCTAAGGACTATAAATCACTATGCGTTAAAGACAGGCTACAAATACTGTTAACCCTCCATTGAACAATTTTTCCTTTTTAATTAATATCTTGTTTTAATTTTACCTATACTGGAAATTCAATAAAACCTGCAGTGACTCAGTTTCGAATATGTGGTAAACGGTGAAGATCGTACCAGTTCGGGTGCGACTCGCGTAATTTCGTCGAAGCTTCGCAGAGGCGGACCTCTTATACAAAAGCAGCAGAGGTATGAGTCACTGCAGGTTTTATTGAATTTCCAGTATAGTTTAAAAATCCTCGTCAATGATTGTTGAATTAATTGCTCAAAAACCATAAATGTTTAATTTGTAATTCTTGTGTTAGATACTTGTTGCAAGCATAAAATACTTGATATAATTTATAAAAAATTCAATAATTTTTTTTCAATTAGTACTTGTTTTTAAAAAAATAGTATTAGGTAGTACTTTTTTCATCATTTTTACTATTTTACACTGTAAATATGTACTTGCCATCTTTCATTTAGGTTTCTTTAAAACTCAATTTTAGTACTTAAACCAAGCATTTTTACATGATCAAAATTTGTGTTACGTAATACTTGAACGTTCCCTAATAAAGTAACACTAACATATTTTAACCAAATATATAGTCTCGAAAACGGATAATTTTATTTTTCTTTTTTCATGGATTTGGATTCAGAATACAAAATTACGTAAAAATTGTAAAAAACTTTCTGAATGTTACTGTAAGCTAGTGAAATTAAAAAGTGCTTGTTAAAAACTACATTTTGAACTAGAAATTAACAACATAACCCAAGCGACCTGTGTGATTTCTGGTAGAAATTTCATTTTTTTAGACGGGAAAGTATGTTTATCTTTACAGTATATTCTCCAGACTATAAGGTAAAACAAATCGTCTGATTTTAGCTGTTTGCTTTATATTTACGAAATGGATCAAAACCGCAATTGTTTTTTTGATAGCCAAAACAAACTGCGCCTTGCGGTATTTCTAAGAAGAAAAAAACTAAATCAATATAATTTAAAATATACGGAGACATGATACAAAAATCATTTTGTTTTGTCTGAAAAACAAATAATAACATTGGTTATTTTGGTAATTGCATATTTTATGCTTAGCTGAATTTAATAATTATATTGCATTATATTTATTAATAAAAATATGTAGTAGGTACCTAATTATTATTTTTTTGGTATTCCTAGAATTGTGCCTTTTGTTTGCGTAAATTCGTGAATTCGGCCAGAACAACGAGAGGTAATATGTTATATCTAGTTGTGGATAACCCTCTATCCAATTTTTTACCGAATTTTAACAAAACTTACCGTTAAGCGTAACTTAACGACGATTCCCCGGGACCTGGGCTTCTGTTTTTGACAGGGGTAAAGCTTCTTTTTCAGAGGCGAGGGGCCCGGGAATAAAAATTCCCCGGAACGCGAGCTGGCTCTGTCCTTGGGTTTAACCTTTACACATAGACGACTCTGAAATGGCTCGTCCGTTATGGGACAGAGTTATAACTATAGAAAAATATAGCAACAATTTCTATACCTTGAGGACAATAGAAGGTTAAGCACAATTGTTGCTATTCATTTGATATTAATTCTTATTTGTTTAGGAATAACTGCCAAAAAGACGAATGTGTCACACATTTGGTAACGATTACTAAAACAGTTTTCTGTGTCTATTTTTTGCACCGGATTTTGCGCGAATTTTTTACAGTGTAGTTGCTCTGTTTAAGGATTTTGTGATGCCAACCAATTTAAGTACCCATGCATTATATGGGAGATTTAGCTCAGTGGTCAATGGCATCGATATAGCCTGACACTGATCTAATGATCGTGAGTTCAAACCTCACTGGCGCCGATTGCCTTTTTCAGTTAATTAATAATTGAAATTTGGCGAAGGCGTACTCCCTAGATATATTGGTTCGAAAGTCAATTAAAGCCGGTGGTTCCCTCTACTACTAGCCCACACAAGTCCTGGACTTAGGGGATGCTTAATTAAGTAGAATAGTACGAGGTTAAAAACAAACATAAAACAAACATAAATATTAAGTTATGTTGAAAAAGATCGTTTGTAATAAAATAAGGTATAAACTAGGTACTAAAAATAATGAAGTATTATTTTTCACACGATACAATGTTACTAATAATAGGGTACGACCAAAACACAACATTCTGATCCAAATTTTCAAATACATTGTTGTATAGAATATAAATTTTAATTTTATTTTCTGTCAATACAACAAAAAAAAAACAGTGTTACAAATAAATCACATAAAAAAATAGTCAAGCATTTCTTTTAAAGTTAAATTCGTTATAAGCAATAAAAATTTTATATGACCCAACTTCTATAAAACTGCTCTAAATCATGTTTGAACCATACCATCGAACTACCGAAATTTTACTGTCCTTAGGGCTACTTTAACATATTCCTAATCTATTCAATCACATTTGACACCCTTAACATACTATTTTTACGTTTATTTTTTATTTCTTAATTTAAATATATAAAATGCACTTCAGTCATGTTTACAGCCGACTTTTTTACGCGCTATTGTGAATTCTATTTATTCGGGAAATTTTATTTTCCAAATAATCGTCCCCCTTTTGCTTTTACATTTTGAATTTTATTTGTTTCTTAAGATTTAGAATTCACGCCAATAGGTACCAATACCAATATAGCGTTAACCAGGGCCGTAGCTATGAGGAGGGGAGCTTCGCCCCACCCATCTTGAAAAGTTGTATATTTCATTGATCCCAAACAAAAGTTGTATATTTTATGGATTCAAAATACAAAAGTTGTATATTTTACAAAAAAAAAATGCGTATTGCAGGGATTCAGAAGACAGACAAAAGTCGTATATATTTTTTTAAATATTAATTTTTGAATTTAATTTATTAAGTAATAAAGTATGTTTTTTTTATTAAAATAGGCCAAAAACCCTTTCAAATAAACTTAAACCTTCCTTTGCTTATTTTAAATTTTTTTCGTAGGCTAAATCGTACACTTTTCGCGATTGTCTAATGTAGCATTTGCAAATTCGGAGAGATTTGTAGGTGTATAAACCATATATTATTCTTCAATCATTTTTAATCAATTTCACACAAGGTTTTGCCACAGAATCTCGAGCCAACCACCTGTTTACACAATAAAGAAGCAAGTTTGAAGTATGGCTGTCATCAAAGTAAAAGAGTGCTGCCGCCAGTGGTGGTCTTGCTAATTAACTTTTTTTACGGCGTACAACAATTAACTCAATTTTTTACTGTAAAAAAATAGATCACTTCTAACTAGTGTGTTCAGTTATAAAATATGAACATTTTAGTACGCTTGAAGAAAAACAAATATTTTGTATTTTGTATTGTAATTATTCAGAAAAAAAATGTAATTATTTACAAACTTTTGTAGTTATTTACAAAAATTTATTAAACATATACAACAAAAATATTGAAAATTATTAATTTAAAGTAATTTATTTGTAAATTTAGGATCAATGATATAAATTACAATAATTTTGTCTACTGTTGATATGAGTCGCGGTGTGATTTTATAGTTGCGATTTCCTTATCAAATTTAAAAGATCATAAGCACCCCCAGAAAAAACTCAATGAAGGCTTTCCTTATTATATTTTTATGGGGTTGCCGTTTAGATTAGGAATTGTTCGAAAATCTCGAGAGAATTGAAATAAGAACATTCGCGCAATCTATATTATACCTTTTAAAATTTACATATTGCATTGAAGAAGATGTAGTATCGCTTTGTTCCAAAATACAATAAAAAATTTTAATACTAATGATTTTAATATTAATTAATGCACAGTAAAACATGGCATTGTGGTAAAAAATATTTCACGAGGGTTAAAAAATCGAGTGTAAGTTTTTTACAGTTGTGTGAATGATATTACTCGTAATTCACACCCATAGGTAAAGAATGGTAAAAAATATTTCCTGGATGTAAAGTTTGCACTCTGATTGGTAATGCTGGTGACTGGTACTTTACGCGTCAAAATTTTAGAGGTACGGTACCAGTCATATGTAAAAATGCGGCTTGTCGTGTAATATTTTTGTAAATTTTAAATATAGGCGACGTTGAATTCGTATATCCTGGAGGCAACCAACTTTGTCAGTGTCACCCTGTCAGTTTGTTGGAATAATAAAAATTTAAAAAGTCTTTAATTTTTTTGTCATGGTGTGGAAATTCTACATCTTTTCTCTACAACCGTATCAAAAAAAAATGTATTTTTATTACATATATTTTTATTTTTCATATTTTATAAAGATTTGTTGTATTTTGGAACCAAAGGATTTATATATTTCGAAATAAGTACTTATCTGAAATTTTCATCTAAATATTTTTGATTTGCATGTCTTTTTTTTTTCACAAAAGATAAATGTATAATTTTACGATTCAAACACTAGAATAGGCATGCGAAAAAAATCTAAACAACGATTTATTTGAGATATTAAATCTTATACTGCATATTACATTTTTTATCCAGTGCTGACAAATACATAAAATCAAATGATTTTAGATACATCATATTTGAAAGCTTATACTTTATGAAAATCGCTGCAATTTTATTTAATAACGGCTATATGTTGCAACAAGCCGTGAAGATATGTAATACTTTATATTCAGAGTCGGGGTATGGAGGGCGGTGTCAAACCTGCAAAGTTTTAATTCCAGTGGGCAGGAATAAATTTTTTTCAGAGACGAGGGGTAAATATTTTTTTTTGTGCGAAAAAAAATTAGCAGGATTTTTAACCATGACCATGTTTACGAAAATTTTCAGGTGATGAAGTCATCATTTCTGCCAGGGGTAAAGCCTTTTCTGAATTTTTGCAGGAAGTCGTGGAAGTCTCTTAGAAATATTTATAAATCTTTGAAAAAGTCATAGGTACAGTTCTCCGCATGAGACAAAGTCTCCGACGAAAGGGGGAGGAATCATGCGCGCTCTCTTCTTTCCGTCAAAAGCGTTATAAGGCGTGAGTACCTACAACGGACCTCTCACTTGCACACACATTCCCGTAGCCGCAGATCCGTGTGTCAAAGTAGTCTTAGGAAATCTTTGATATTGTAGTACGTACAGAAAATCAAGGAAGTCTTTGAGAAGTCTAGAAATACTTTAGTAAGTCGTAAACTTTTACAAGAAGTGTAGCAAATGGCGTTGGAACACGTAAATGCTTGATTTTTTTTACAGATTTTTTGAATAGTCATAATTTTTTTTCGCAGAGTAGTTTAAAAAATATAAAAATACGATTTTTAGTATTATTTTCCAGGTTTTAAGTTAAAACTTTTAATCCAAAGAAATAAGTACAGGCAGAAACGTTAAAGGGCATTAGCTGGTGGTGAAAGTAGGATAAAGATTAGGCCCTCCTTCCATTAGTCTGGAAAATATCCATTTTTAACACTGTAATTATAGATACTTTTAATAAATTTGAAGAACACAGTGCAAAAAGTATAAAAGTCACCTGAAATTCAGATTATTTTTCGTTTTTAACAAAACAAATAAGTAACATTCTTTCTTAAATAGGGTTTCACCAGAATAGAGAAATCGAGACTTGTCTGCATAGAAAATGCAAAAAAATGTAGTTAGGACATTTTAACCGAAGTTTTAACTAAGGAGGGCAGCATTATCATCATCAGTACTAAGAGGCAGCTCTTTATCCCACCCTATACTTAACCATTTATTTTTCCCTTACATATCTACACCCTACATCGCTTATTATTTGTAAGCAGTAATCCATTATACTAACTAGCCCTTTCTACAATACATGCATTTCCCCGATTCTCTTCAATACGCTCTGTTTCTCTCTGACCATTTTATCTTCAAAATTTTACTATCATCACATTTTGAAGGGCTCTAGTAAACATATGTTACAATGTTTCCTGCATCATTTTAATCTATTTTTTATACATATGACTCATTTTGTAAAAAAAAACTGACATTTATTGTTTTTGCACTGTAGCCTTCGTTTATGATTTGGGGAGAAAGCTGTCGCAATGCTTTCTTACTCCCATTGTTTTGACCTGGGGTTGTGTTTTCCTTTGTGTCAAATTTAAAACTTCGTCATTTGCTACCTTAATATTTTTTGGGATTTGTGGTTTGATTTAATTATTTAGCTTTTAAGGCACGAATTATTAAATATATTTTTAGGTTTGGACTGTAAATGAATATTTCAGAACCGCCAAGAGCCAGCTTGAGCCCCGATAGAGTTAATACCTTTTTTTTACTTTACCCTGTTATCCTATAACAGGAGTATCATAATACAGTCAAACCTCTATAACTCGAACCTCCACAACTCGAAATTCCCCATAAGTCGAAGTTTACCTCGAAGTTTACTGATTGTCCCCGCAAATTTTCTATTGTAACAATGTATTTTCACCTTTTTTCTTTAACTCGAAATCTCTTTAACTCAAACTAATCTCGTGGTTCCTTGAGTTTCGAGTTATAGAGGTTTGACTGTAGTTAAAAACTGCGATCGATCGATCGATATGAGCGTAAACTTAATTTGGAGGTGTAACTTAAATAAATAAAATAAATTAAAAAAGCTCAAATATATAATAGCCCCAAATATATACATAATAGTCCCAAATACATGTCTATGACTGAAATAATAACTTATTAAACATCAGTAAACTGTATATTCATGGTAAATTTTATTTACCACAAATAAAATTTTTAATTAACTTTACCATGAGTCTTTGCCTCGACCAATTAAAATAATAGACATTTTTTCAGTGCCAGGCAACTGAGTGTATAATAGAATGTGAAACACTATACAGTATGTATAACGTCAGGACTCTTTTTTATTATGGCGGATAAAGGTTTGATATTTTTTATAAATTCACTACCCGATACCCGATACTTCAATACATATTTGTATTGTCTATAGATTTTTTATGGTTTATAAATTTCAAAATAAAGTTGGAAAGTTGATATCTGTATTGTTTTAACCGAAGGTGAGTTTATTTTTATTTTTATTGAGTTCGACAGCGCAAAAAGAGGGGAAAACATATTTTTTTTACAATAACTACACTTGTTAACAAGGTTTTTATTATATACGTGGGACTGTTATAAATTGTAACTTATTTTATAAGACTAATAAATAAAATTCGCCGACTGAACGGCTACTATAATTATAGCAGCTTACAAAAAGATTAACGCAAAGAAAAATCATATCACTATGTGAGAGTATAACTTTGTTAAACACAGGTTATAACCATTTATTATAATTATTTGATTAATTTCTTAATTAAGCAAAATTTGTAGGTGATAATATCAAAAATTTAAATGATGATGTACTAGTACCTATACTTTAAGATATATTTCCTACGACCTAGTTAGTAGTTAGTGCTTATTTCGACCCGTTGCCATGACAGCGGTCGGAAAGTGACAGTCAGCTGATTTTATATATCTAATTTAATTAAATATTTTTCTCTGAGTTACTACAAAGTTTAATTATTATGTCCTTTCTTCGCCTTCGTACTTAAGATTGAATATATATATATAAATTTTAATGTTCTATGTCGCTGTTCTTTATTTTAAAATAGTTATGGATTATTAAAAATATAATAGTCGTTAACATAATTGTATATATCGAATTTTATTACTATTTTTTGCTACAATGTGTATAAAAAAACAAAACATACACATTAAATTAGGCATTAAAAACCGCATTATATAGTTCAATAGTTTATGATCTATAATTTATGATCTATACTATATTATATCTACATATGATTAAATATAGTTTTAAACAAATAAAACTGTCGTAAAAATTTTACTGTCAAACGGGGCATTACGAATCGGCAAAATGATAATACTGCCCCAGGCATGTAGCCAGGATGGAATGCCAGGGGTTGGTTATAAAATTTCAGGTGAGAAAAAAGTATTGAATCACTGAAAATAACAGTAGCTGTAGTAGACGCCAAAGTTATAGTAGAATGTTTACTTTTAACACAGATTAATGTGAGATAGGGGCGTAATTAAATTTTATTTTATTAAGTATGTAGTTCTACGATGTGTTCTGATTGAACAACTGCATATCACTGAAGAAAAGATCTGGTTGGAAAAACCAGATCAAGTGTTAAATACGGACCAACTATTTTTGTGGTTGCTGCAACCAGAAATCCGGTAAGGGCAACAACACATTTTGTTATGGTTACCGAAAAAAAAAAATGATTTTAAGTATCTGGTAAGCACAATTTCTCTTTTGTTATGGTTACCAGATTTCTGGCTGCAGCAACTAGAAAAATTATAATTAAGTTTCATATATTAGTATGATATGTGACCTACCATTTAACCCCTTCTCTTAACTAGACCTTCGTATGAGGAGTTTTTCTCCATTTCTCTCCAATACGCTTATCTTTATCTCTTACAGCAAAAGAAGAAAGTTACTTCTTACTAAAAGAGCATTGTTTGAATTTTTCCCATTTCCCGAGTTCCCCATGCTACTGTAAGATTTCAATATTTAACCAGCTAATTTAGAAGCGAAAAAGGACAATAAAATGTTTGAGTAGAACATGTTAGTATGATACTTAAAAGTTATAAAATTAGCTTTATTTTCTTTTATTTTATTTGTTGGGCCCTAAACCGGATATATTTTAAGTATTCGTCTAAATAAAAAAAGAAATTAAAAAAGGTCCATAATTTACATAATCCTTGTTAATTTAAAGCCAAATATAATTACTAATTACTACTAGCTGTAAACGGGATAAATTAAAAAGAAGCCGTGAAGATATGTAATGTTTCGCATTCTATGGTATACTTCTCGCAGTTGCAAGTAGTTTTTTTTTCTGGTGAAGTTCTAAGTTAAACCTAATTTATATACGATTCGCTCATGAGAAGAATCTAGCCACTTTTGACGAATGTCAAAAGTGGCTTCCGTTTATGCAGTTGTAGTTTTATGAAATAGTTTAATTTGAGTGGGGTTACGGTGCGCATCAGGTCCACAAAAATGAACTATATTTTTGCACTGATTTCTGGTTTTATTACTAAAACTTACTGTCTTGAATATAATTAGGTGCGGAAAATCCAGTTTTTTTGTTAGAATCTATAGCAAAAGATTGTTAAAATACTCACGAATTTCTGTTTGATTTTTTTAATGGGGGCGTTGGTTTACGTTAACAATGGTTTGGTTTGGTTTTGTAGTTTGCTGGTTTGGTGTTTTTTTTTTAATGGGAGGCATTTTTCAGATACGATATTTCAGAATTTAGAAGGCGATATATTTTAAGAATCAAATGTTTATTAATGAATATTTTCGATTTTTTTTAATGCTCTATATAACGCACAATGGCACATTTTTCTTTTAATTTTGGACAAAGTAAAAGTAAGTATCTATAATTCTCCTATGCTGTAAGGCTGCGGGGAGTATGACAAAGAAAACACATTTTCCCGAGAAAGAAACATTTCTCACTTTTGATGCTTTACCCTTCCAGAGGGACTTGCCAAAAACGTATAATTACTCCTAATCTTTTTATAGCCCTTGCAAAAACAACCTCTTGAAAGAATTAAATCTTACCCTGTGTAAAAAAATACTCTTGAAAATATTTCACTGGTAATTACAATTTCATAATTATTTATGATTACGGATTAAATTTCTAAAGAAAGATCTCGATAACATCGGATTATTTTTAATCTTTGTGTTAGAAGTTTTCAGAATTACCGGGTGTTAGAAAAAAAAACTTTAGCGACACTAAAATAAAAGTAAATAGAACTAAACTAGTTGCCCCAAACGTGAGGGAGCTGTGTATTATATTATTCACAGCGCCTGCGCTAGAAAAACATACGGTGGTTTCGAATTTTCAAAAAGAATCAAAAACCGTCGTAGACAAGAAATTCTTGGATATAAATTTGTTTCATAAAAAAATAAGCAACTTTTTTTTTATTATAGGAATCAATTCTACAAAAAAAAAAAATAAAATAAAAATTCTGAAGTATTTGGGAAATACAATATACCATTTACTGTGAATAATATACATAATGGAATGCGTAGCATATCTTCACGGCTTGTTTTATGATTTTTTTAAGTCAAATAATTTTAAATATCACAGAAAATTATTTCTTTCCGTGTAATAAATTTTCTAAAATAAAACATCCAAACAGTGTATGACCGACGAGGAAAATCTACAAAATTAAATGGAATATATTCTGCTGTCCGGATAAAGCAAGGGAAATCTGATTGTGCTTGTATTCTACTCTACAGGTTAAAATTCATACATTTAAATTGAAGCTGCAGCTGGCAAGGCAGATAATACACACATTAAATATTTAAGTAAATCACTTTCGTCCTCATTTAATTAACCAGTGCAATTATAATTCTGTTGTACATATACAGGGTGGTCCTCTTTAAATGGATCTTTTCACTTGTTTTAAAGGGTGTTCCAAAAATACGCGACATAGTTGTTTGTTTATGGAACAAACAATATCGAGAGTCTTGAAGATCAACACTCCCGCTACACGGTAAAAAATGCATGTAAAATAATGTAAAAATACCGTAGTTTACTAAGTAAAATTACTATGTTTAGTTCATGAATTTGTGTAAATGTGCGTAAATGAGTTTAGTTTATGGTAAAATAGTGTAAGAGACTGGCAACATTTTTTAAAGTGTTGTAAATTAATTTAATTTAGACAGGAATACAACAATAATGCAAAATGATTTAAAATTACATAGATTTACATTAATTTACACCTATTATCAAATACAGACTATGTAATTTTACAAAAAATTACATGTCGGTTCATGGTATCTTACATTGTGCTTCTATGAAAAATTTTATATGGCAACCAATGTATTTTTTTACAATGTAAATGAGACGAGATGGCAATCGTCGAGAAATGGTCAAGACAAGATACAAGAAGTTCCGTTTCTCGACTTTCGTAAAACCCTATTCCCAACTGGGTACACAGGGCTGAACTGACTTTTAGTGACTTGATATTAATCAGTTTAATTCGGTTCAAGCGAGCCATTCTGTATATACGTGTGTTTTGTTAATATTTGTGATGGAATCTCACTAAACACAATTATCGCTAATTAGAAACTAATAATTAATGATCAACCACTTAATTTGTACTGTCTACACGTGGTATAATACTCGTCCTAATGATATAACCTCAAACTGTATCAATATTAATCCAATCATTTATTTAAATATTACCAATTAATATACTAATTATACGACAATAATTTATAAGCCGAAAATACCAATTTCGCTCGCACCAAATACCAATTATCTTGAATTATTTAATAATAATTGCTAATTAATTAAACAAGTTAAAAAGTTTTTCCAAAAAAACAAAAATAAATAGTCGCTTTCAAAATTATAGTAGAATGTTTACATTTGAAAGAGATTAATGTGAGACAGGGACGTAATTAAATTTTATATATAAAAAAATCGGTAGTTAAGCTTTGAAGCAGACAAAAAGGACAAACTAGTTGCCATGCATTATCCCCCTATTCAAAGTAATACTTTGTATATGGAATTAGTGAAAATAAAATAAAATTTTATTATTAAAATTGCTCGCTCCTTTGTATATATCACCAGATTTTCAATAAATAAAAACTTAAAATATATATAAAAAAACAATTTCAAAGTATGTGGCCAAAGGACATATGAACCGTGTCAAATTGATTTTGAAATATAAGAAGAGACCCATTGACGATTCCACCAAAAACCTATATCTTTTGTCACCCTTCAAATCTCATTGTAATACGATGGTCAGCAATAATAAAAAAAGGGAGAATATTTGAAAATTTGACAATTCAATTTCTCTCGGTGATAAATCTTCTTATAATATGATATTGATATGACATACAACAACAGAAGAACGTGAGTTTTAAGTTTTCACACTCTTCACAGCAAAATGGCCCCAGGTTAAATACATAGAAAAAACGGATTCTCTTGTTTCAAGGCTGACATTTTCTTGAAACAAGAGAATATGGCTTTGAACATATACAAAGACACGTGTCCTTGGTTCAAGGAATCCGTTTTTTCTATTTAAACTGATCGAAAAAAGTTAAGGATATTGCTAAGAATGGTGCTATCTCTGTGAAAAAAAAAACAGTTTGGGAAAAAAATCATATTCTCTAATTATTTCTAAAAAACAAATAATTTTTATAAATTCAAAAATATTTATATTCGGGATTTAACAATATGTTTTTTTTTTAATGTAACAAAAGAGAAATTACACTGACCCACAAAATTAAAAAAAGTACCCTAAACTTTAAACGAGACAGGTCTATTCTTATGTATTTTTCATCGCTGAATCCAAATCCGAAGTCTGATTAAGTGGTTTCCCAGTGATTTTTCGAGAAAATGCAAAAAACATGTGTCCAGTTTATTGTGCGCACGATAACTCAAGAACGAAATGTCGTATAGATTAAAATTTTCAGAAAAAATAAAGAGATAAAAACCCATATAACTTAAAAAAAATCACTCAACAAATAAAAAAGTTAAAGGAAGCGAAAATTAAAAAAATATATATAAAAAATTAAAGAAAAAGTCCGATAAACTTCAAATTTTTAAAAAACATTAAAAATTTATTTGCGCATGAGCTTAAAGATGTTATATTTTTGGAAGTATATCGACCGAAAACGCAATGTACTATCCACTGTGAAGAGTATACTATCAAATGCGAAGCATTAGATACCTTCACAGCTTTTTTATATTCCAGATTCCTTTATTCAATATCCTTATTGTAAATTAGGTTATATAGAACTAGAAAAGTGTATTTTACAATTTAGGTTCTACCCTTATTGGAAAATAGAAGCCATGTCAAATCATTGGCAGCAAGGACTTAAGTCTAGATTTTTGTACCGATAAAAAATTACAGTTTAACAGGTTATATTTTAGAATTCCAAAATTAAAAGTATTGAAATAGGTACTCATTTGTTTATTGTTAAAAATTTTACCAATTTTTCATGCAGGCTACTTTAGGACCTCATAATTGTAAACAAAAAGTTAAAATTTGCAAAAAACCACGGTGAAAATGTATCTTATCACCTAGAGGGGATCAATTTCAACATCTGGTACAGTAAAAAAGGCATTTTTTTCATCAAATGGATAAATGAGATTACAGAAGACATATTAAATTATCGAGCGTTTTATTTGGTAAAAGAAAACTAAATTAATGGATGGAGTTCATTTGAAAAAGAGACATGACTATTTTCAAATGCTTTTAGATATTTCAGCTACTCTAATTTGTGTCTGTTCTGTCTCACAGTATCGGGTATCAGGGTAACACTTGACATTTGTCACCTTCGACAATGCTTTCTATTTTTAGGTACTCTAATAATGACTTATGTCTACATCTTTATGAACTCTTGGCATTACCACACATACTTTAGGATATATTATTAGGTAAAGTATTCGAAAAATGTGACAATTAGAATTTTTAAAAACTTTTACATATTTTTATTAATGGAGCTCCCTACAACTAGAATTATGAAACAAAAGACGTCTACCCTATCTCTATCTCATTAGTGCTACACTTTCCAGCCAACCAAATAAATACTGTATTTGTTTTTCATACAACAAATACAGTATTTATTGTGTTGGCCGGAAAGTGTAGCAGTGAGCGGCACGAACGAACATAGCTATTGTGAATCTGTAGAATAAGATAATTCTACTAAAATTTAGATGGCGCCAGTAATTTCTTTAATAAAAATAATACTCTTCGCCCGGCCAAGTAAATATTGTATTTGTTCAACAAAGAACAAATACAGAATTTGTTTGGTTGGGTGGAAGTGGGAGTGTATGTATGTCTTCTATCCTTTTTGGGTAGAACTTTTGTCCCTGTCTAATCTAACGGGAGAAATCTCCATTGGGAATGACTAACTTTTAAAGTAAATAAATAAAATATTTAAGTATAAGAAGATAAGACAGTGCTATCCTCAATTTGGGCAAACATGTGTTTGTGCGATAATAAGTGCATATCCACAGGCTCGCATAACAAGCATAGTACTTAAGAAGGCGAAGCCGTGATTGGCTTGATGTGCCGTCATGTATCTTGTCAGCCAATCACGGTATTTTTTACAGTGTACGCAGTACCTAGTTTTTCCATATTGTCAATTCTGACACCCAGTATATTATGTAAATTCCGTCGTCTCCTGAAAAACATCGTAAAAGGATGCAAAATAATAAATCGTTATTTTTATATTGTCACTTTAAGCTGATGTTAAATCCTTTTTATTCAGAATTTATGACTCGACCTTTTTTAATTCATATTGTTACCAGCTCGTTCGACAAAAATAAAACGATTTTATAGAATAGGAAATTCGCAAGGGAATGCATAAGAGATGAGCCAAACTGAACGGATTTTTTTGGGAAAAACTACTAAAAGATTTTTTAACATTAAATTTCATTAAATTTTAAAGTAATGAGAATGCTGATTCTTGATTTACTATCAGGGCATACAAGTCCCGAGACCAGTGAACTTGACATGGCCCCCGCCAAAATTTATCGGGGGTCCATATATGCCTATATTGCTGCTTATTTTCTATTTATTTATAATTTGATATCCAATAATACAGTCATAATTCAGTCATGGAGAGCTCCACTATGCTTTTATTTATTATTTTTGTTTATAAAAATTTAATAAAATGGTCAACAGATAACAAAATAACTCTTTTGTATAGGTGTCCCAGACAGCTTTTGGAATTTTCATAAATAAATAAAAATTTCGTTAGCAAAAGCAATTAAACTTTTCAATGGAGCTTATCGAGCTTTACAAAATGCATCATGCAGTTTCATAATTACCCATTTGACACAATCAAAATTAATTAGACCGCATTTCTATACAGGGTGTTTCAAAAGTAGATACATCCATTTTGAGGGTTGATTCTACATTAAAAAATATAAAAAAAGTTCTTATAAATATATTTCCAAAAACGCTTTGATCTAAACTTAATAATGCCTTTCATCGCATGTTACTTTAATGCATCTGAGGCCTCCCCCAAACTTTTTTTCTGTGTAACTACCAAAATGTTTTTACTAATAAAACAAAACTTGCCAAATACTGAAAAATTTATTATGACAAAAAAAGGGCATCAGCTCTAATAAAAGATTTATCCCTGGGGCAGAAATTTTGATGACTAAAAAAAAGGTAAAACAAAAAAATCTTTGCCCCTAGCGAATGTTTTGTGTATAGGAAGTTTTGGAATATTTTTTATGTTAAACCCCTTAAAATAAATGCATTTATTTTTTAAACAACCTGTATACAATTTCCACCCCAATACTTATTATTACAAATTAAATTTCACGCCAAATTTTAAAAGCATTTAGTCAATCATTCATACTTGACACATAACTGTTTTATTTTAAAAAATAGTGTCATTTTTAATTTTGACTCAAATTACACCGTGACTAAAAAACCGCTGCAAATGAAAATCCATAGATACAAAATTAAATTTTTATGTTTGCCTTTGGTCTGAAGGTTTTTATTTCTTGTCAATTTAAAGATGCAGAATACAAATCATCAAAATGTGATTCAATGCAGATGCATGTAAAATTTACTAGACTTTATATGTAATTTACATATATTGCTGACATACAACTGTAAAATTAAATGTAAAATTGTAAAGCTACATGAAAAAATTGTAAAATAACTAGATTTTACAAGTAAATTCTACAAGTTTTCGCAACTGATCATATTCACATGCAGAATCATGTGTAATTAAATACAGAACCTAAATAAAATTTTAATGAAGCATTTCTAAAAAAGTCCCAATAGCCTAAAAGACATAAAATGTTGTCGCATTTTCAGCTCAAAATACACTTTCGTTTTCCGGACTAAAATCGTACAGTCATTAGAGATAAGCATTCATTTTTTTTCTGAAAATGCGATTCGAGCTAATGATATTGAAATGCACTGTTTGGCATAGATAGGACAATTTAGCGGGACTGAATGATCAAAATTAACTATTTAGGCTTGGCTAGTACTAACTGGTACTTGTAATCGTTTGTGCCCTTTCGAAAATCACGCAATTCGACAATCATATAGTGTGTCTCTGAAGGGTCATATAGGTTTATCAATATTTAATGACATTGCTGTCATATTTTCCAACATTTGTTTTGAATGTTGATTTTTATATCAAGGGCTTGGACGAACAAAGGACCTAAGCCACATTTTCAAATAAAAACAAACGGAATATTATTCAGTGTTGAAGTCGCTATAGCCCGTACTTGAAATATTTTTTTTGGCCAAAAAATAACAAAATATCGGACGTTTTTCAAAAATTTTCAAAAAAAAACGTCTGCCATTTTGTTATTTTCTGGCCAAAAACAATTCTTCTAGTTCGGACTTCAATACTGAATAATATCCCGTTTTTTTTTTCAGTCGATCCAAACGGCCGGAATCATGGCGACCACCATTGTTTTTTTTTTCAACAAAATTTTATGACCAAAAAATGGCACTTTAAAAATTTATTTTTTTTTTGTATTTTCTGAATATAAATAAACATACCTACAAATTTTTTTCTTTCTATATAAAAAATATATATTTTTTAAATTTGAAGATACAAAGACCCCTTAAAATACATATAAAAAAATCAATAAGGTGTCAGTCTGCTTGTCCTTCTAGAATTTTTTTTCATACTTTCCAAATAGCTGAAAATCTCAAACTTAACATGCACATGCTAATAAGAAAAGTCCGAAACCCTAATTTTTTTTCAAGGGCCCTTTGGGACAAAACAAATTAAAAAAAAATATTTACAAAATTGGCGAATGCGCCACCATTGAAAACTGTACGGGCTTAAATATGAGCTTTCCTGTTGAAAAACAGGCTTAACGTACTAGTAGTAGTAGGTAGATCTGGTTTTGTCCCTTATTTCCCCGAGCCGTTTATATCCTTTAACCGTACGTTTAATGAATAACTTTAACGCATTTTTGTTACTTAATTACGGCCAATCCAAATAATGAAAATTGTTTTATAATCTGTTTATTTTCTAAGCAAATATGTTTTTGTTCGTTTTAGGTGATATTTTACTTTGGTATGTTTATTTTTCACGTCCTAATCAATTTGTATATGGTCACTGATAATTATATCAATTTTATATCATGAATTATATGTACAAATGTATGTTATTTGTAATTTACAAATTATAAATATATTTTTATATCGCAAATATTAGCTTTATTATTCATTTTTTGAGTAAAAAACAAAGAAAAATATTGCCGGTTGCATATTTTAACTATGATACAAATTTAATATTTTGAGTGAAAACACAAAGAAACACTAATCTAACTTTGATAATAGCTGGCCAGTTGCATATTTCAAATATGAATCTAGGATCTACACACGGTGTTTGCAGTCTTTTGACGGAAAATAAAGGGGATGATTCTAGCTCCGGAAACGAACCTTAAGAGACTTAAGAACCTTTAAAATTGTACTAAAAATAGGGGTTCTAAATAATAACTCAGGTACCCTTTGTGCTAGAGCGATGAGGTTTTGCAAGCATACTAGTATTATGAATAAGGGCAATTAGTTTATGCTAATTTATTTTTTTAAATCTATCCAGAGGCGTGCCCAGAAGGACAAAATGAGTGAGGCTTAAAATATTTTTGCCCCAAAAGTTTTTATGTGCATTATTTTTGGATTTTTTGTAAAACAAAATGGATTCCTTGAGTGAAACGGTATTTATGGTAGCCTCATATGAGACTCCGAGGGATTGATGTAAAAATTTCTATATATTTTTTTCAAAGAAACATAGCAATAATAAAACCTGTGCTGCTGTGTATAAAATATGTACTTAAATATAAATAAAACCCGCTTCAATGTTCCTTTGTTTGAAAATTTCTCAGAAATATTAATCCCGCCGAGAAAAGTATAATTAAAAAATTTGTACTTACCTAGAAAAGGCAAAACTCTGGAATGAAAAAAAAAATCTATAATAAAATGGCTATTTTACAGAACCTATACTAATTCCTATACTAATAGTCCAGTCATTTTAGGGTTTTACTTCAGAATGGCGGTTTCACGTTATGTTTTGTGGTAGTAAAAAAAAAAACGTAAATTATACTTTTAACTTAATTTTAAATAAAATATTCAAAAAGAATCTAAGAAAATCGACTTTTTAACAAAAAAAAAACATCAGCACTGTGTATCCTGTATGTTGCTATCATAATATTCAAATAAAACGTTAGATAGATATAAAAACATGGTGCCATCTATTGATGTGGTCACTGTTATCTGTTCACTTGTTCCCAAAAGGCAAATCGCCACAATTTAGGGTGTACAGTAACGTGCATTCAAAATGCCACGGACGTTAAACCATTATATGAACCTTTAGCCGGTTAAGTAGAGTTTGATTTTAACGACAGATAGACAACTTTCTTATATATATTTTTCGGTTATTAACCGACAAACGTGCAGTATATATTTTTATAGACTGTCAGTTCTTAACTTATTTAACTCTGCTTATTATAGTGACAACAACGTTGTTTTAGAATATTCGTAAAAATTGTTTTATAAACCTCAAAGTTGTTACAACAACGTTTGGTTGGATTATTTTTCTATCAGTGAGTTATACGAAATTTTCCCTAAAGGATTAATATTAAATATTCATTTTTTTTAATGCATCCATTAAAGAATTAAAAATCAGTATCTTATTAGCTTCCGAAAAAAAGTGGTGCATTTTTAATTGTTATCCTCTAGGTGTACTGCAACAACTTGTATTCAATACAGATTCGCTTTTAAGAAAATTCACTGGGCGACATAATCTCTAGTATTAAGGCTTATCCACAGGCTTGCATAATCAGACATAACGCATAATAACATATTGACATAATTTGCATACGGCGTATGACATAAGAGTATCCATTGGTTATCCTAATACATAACGCATAAGATTGGTTAATAGACCATAGGAGAAGAAGAAGAAGAGGATGAACATATACAAACCATGTCATTATGTATTATCCGTTATGTTTTGTTATGCAAGCTTATAGCCCTAAGTCTTCTCCACCAACATTGCAAGATTTTTTTAACTTCACTAAGCTAGTAGTACATTTTTTATGCAATTCTGCATGCAATTTTAGCGATAGCCAATCAAATCCTTCAAAATATATATTTTGAAAAAAATTATTGGTAACACAAAAGTTGCAAGAAAAATTATTCTAAAATTTTATTTTGCACAAAAAAAATCATGTCCTGGGTTTATTATTTTTGCCTCAGTGGGCGACATTTTTTTTACATTTATCGTTCAGTATTCAATATGGTAACAAATTTTCAGTGTAGTAATATTTCTCGACATGTAAAATTAATGTAAAAACGTAAAGTAATCGAATTAAAATTTTATTAGGAAAAAATTACCGCCAAATTAACAATCTGTTGAACATCAACTTGAGCATGTAATTAAAGGTCGTAAATAAATTAAAAAGCGAGAAGCAAATATTTTTTTAATTAAAATTTTAAAAGAATTAGTTCAGCGCGCAGAGGACTTTATCCCGGGGCAATTAATATTGGTCTGTTGATTTCACCTGATTAAAACTGACCATCCTGGGGGTGGACGACTCAAATTGTGTTTTTAGTCAAGGATTCCCGGTCAGAAACAAACAGAATCATCAAGGTTGGTCCTCCGAAACGATTTTTTTTTTAAACTGAGAAATTTCCCAGCTCAAAAAGTCCAAACGACAAGTTTTAACGGCTAAACCACCTTGTCAAAACATCGGCACTAGGCACTAATTTGAAACGTTATGAAAAGGAAAGTTGTGTGATCACGTGTAGGCAACCATTAATACACATGTATAATAAGTGTGAAAGCCTGTATCTCCAAAACGTTATATTCTCATTTACTCATTTAAAACAAAATTTCATCTAATGTTTTAAAACATGTCTTCCTAAAACTACGGATTAAAAGATTCTGAATTTTTTTTTAGTAAAAAATATACATTTAATATATTTACTTGTTTTTGACTGATTCTCCTCAGTTTTCAATTTTTGTTAATCAACGAATGTTATACCCATCGAGATAGATTTTTCGGGGGCTTCACAGCTTGGGGTAAACACAGCAAAATACCTGGGTATGGGAAAACCCAATAGTTTTCCAGCAAACAATATTTTAACCAAGTTTAGCTCAATATAAATCCGTTTTTAGGTTTCACTCTCATGCGCTCCAGTGAATACCAACTAATTATTGATACTACATGTATTACATTTCAGCTTATATCTGAAATAAATTTCATATATCAAAAATTTATTAATTTAATATTAATAATTATAATTAATTCATAATTTTTTGATAAAATATATATGTAATTAATAAACAATATATTTAAATGTCCCAACGAGAAGTTTTATAAAACTGTATACAGTTTTTGGGCCTAAGTAAAATTATTGTGTCCAAAAATGAGACAAAAACTATACAATTAAGAAGTAATAAAACTGAGAGGTAAACCGCTGAGGAATTCAGGTGTACAAATTGGAGGATATCTTGGAGGCAATATTTCGAGGAAATTCGATGAAATCTCTTATCTTTATTTATTTATTTATTGCGTTTAAAGTCATTCTGGGACCTTTTTTAGGTAATTTTAAAGATTTTTTGAGGTAATCTTGAAGGAAATATCAAGGTATTCTTAAGGGAACGTAAAAAATAGTAACAGGGCTAACTCTAAACCCAGTTCTTAGTTGAATGAAAAGTAGCTTAAGACCAAGCGAAAAGTTTTGTTACACATTTTGTTGGAGCATTTTTTAAGGAAACGTACTAAAAGTACCAAAAACTACATTATATTAAATCATTTACGAGTTATATAGTTTTTGGTACTTTTAGTTAAATTCCTTAAAAAATGCTCTGCATTTTGTGATACAAAATTCGCACTTTCTTGTCACGCCAGCTAATTGGAAGGCAATTGCGGTGAAATTGTCATTAGGTTGCAATTATAAGCCCTTTATTCATAGCATTGCGTGAATGCGTTGCATTAAAATGTTAATAAAGGGATATAATGTGTTATGAGCTAATGGCTCTACGAGTGTTGTTTCCTGTAATGACTATGGACACTTGCTGAGCTTGGTTCCATTCACTGATCTATTTCTATTAACACAGTCATACCGATACACAGGGCCGTGGGGGAGGTCAAAAATTACAACTCCTCCCCCCATAGCTACGGCCCTGTCGATACATTATTATGCTCTTCACAGCTCTTAAACTAGGAGAGTATTAAGATACAAAACCGAAAAAAAGATATTTAAGATTTCTGGCTGAACTTAATAGCTACATAATTAAATTTAACTAAGTACCTTTTTTACGAAAAAAATACTGAATTTATATTTTTATATTTTCTGAAGTTAATGTATAAGTACATAACAAGTACACAACAATGGAGTAAATGTACTGGCGAATAAGAAAAAAAGTTAAAGAAAGAGTAAGATTATTGCCCTTTCGACTGATACAAAAATTCTATTACACGAATAAAAAATATGAAAAGTAAAATATGTAAGCTAGAGATGCAACATATATTTACAAAGAATATAATGGATGGGACAAAACACAGAAATGAGGTGCTACAAAATGGTACACAGAAAAATAATCTTGCTGCACCAACCAGAAAAATAAAAATATGGCACAAATATTTTTTTTGTTGGTTTAACCAGAATTATGTATATGACAACCAAATATTTAGTTTTACAAATATTTAGTTGTCAGTAGTAACAAATATTTAGTTGTCATAGGTATACAAAACTATGGTTGAACTAACGAGAAAAATAGTGCTAAATTTTACTATTTTCTGATTAGGACACTGGATTTTTTCCGTTTAAAAATAAAATAGACAAAGTAACAATTTATCCCTAAAAAATAAAGAATTCACTAAAAAAAGAGCTTATGGTCAACTATTCCAGAAACTTGATTGTTTAGGTCGATTTTTTACTGTACGGTGTTTTCTCGTAATACGAGACTCGTATTTAACTTTCCTAGTTGTACCAACAAACATTCATTCATAATACCTTCTGTTTCATTCATTATCCCACTATACAAAGTTGGTAGTGCATGGACTACACTACAATAAAAAGTAAGAATTTTGGAAAATATTGTTTTAAATATGTTTTTCTTAGTGTATTGATAATATGAGATAACTCCATCTCTAGCAAGAGAAAAGTGAGAAGAAGACGTCGGTTTAGTATAGATTAAGTGAGCAGGCAACCGAGAGTGGAAATTATGACACCGGGTACGTGGTGCATGATGGATGGTTTCCCGTCCCGAAGTTTGGCGTCGCGACGCGTCGTAACGTGCTCTCTGTCGTAATCTGGCCTATTTGTCATCCTGATTTCACCTCCTTTATAAAGTGGTTTTGTCCTTAGACCCAATCAACTTTTCTTCGCCTGACTTTTGTTAAAGAACGACCATAACTCTTCAAGATTGCACTGACTTTATCTTTGTGTTATGAGGATTGATTAAGAAAGGCCAAATGATTTCGCACCAAATTTTATTATGTTGTTTCCGTCTCTGAGAAATTGCTGATTCCAAATTATCACGTTTTTTGTATTAGAATACGCTACACGGACAAATTGATACTTTTACTTTTGTCTAATCTTGCTTGATATACTTTTTTCAGCTGTACTTCCTTCTGAAAGCTCCAAAGGAAAAACGCGCTAAGTCCACTTTAGAAAAATGTCCTGGAAATTTAATTTAAAGTTTGAGGACACAGCTATGTGAAAACGCACGTTAATATTTTTATTTAGCTGCCATTATACTTATTATGTAATAATTTGGCGGCGGTGAGCGGACTTGGTTCGCTTTTCTGTAGAACGCATGGCCTTCATTCTACCTTCTGTTGGACGGGTAAATTTCGAAAGCTTATAGGGACCATACAAGTATTTGTTGCCATTGTAAGTTGTGCTAAACACTATGCTTTATATAATGCTGTGAATAACTCATTCCCAAAAAAAAAGGACTTGGTGTGTTTTTCCTTTGGTGTCTTTATCTCTGTTTGTCTTGCAGTAATGACGTACCATTTGTTTCTTTACTGTCCCAAATTATTTACTAGTTTCATGTTTGCTTATATTCTTTTATTCAGCACATTTACATTACAAATCACGATATCACTACTTAGTATACACCCTAAATAATTTCCGCTATATTATCTCTAGATATTTATACTTCTTAGATACAATATTACTCCGGAAAACGTAGATATATTTTTGGTTAAAATTTACATTAATTGTCATGAGTTTTTTCTTTTAGATATATTAGTGTTGATGTTAAACATAACATAAATACCAAATTTCCAGAAAGATATTTAATTTCTTAAACACTTAGCATACATTTTATATAACATATAGTTGATTGTACGCTAGCTAGTAAAATTGTGGGAAATAACATTATTGGAGGGTTAAGGAAAAATAAAAAAATTGAGCAACATTTTCACCCCCTATGAATGTCCTTTGGAAAAAGACCAATTGACGTACCTGTAAAAATTAGATAGTTTAAACGCCGCCATAGAAACATGAAATTTGGCATGACTGCTCTTTGAAACAAGACTACTCGACGCCCCTGTCACAGCGATAGTTCAAGGTTTCAAGGCCAACTTTTAGCCTCGAACTAGAAACATGAGATTTTATATGGGTGGCATTTGGAACAAGACAAATCGAGCCAACTGTCAAAATGACAGTTCAAAGTCTTACTTTGCAAATTTTTAAGGTCCTGATCGAGAAATATGAAATGGAGAAAACGAAATATACTATGGAGTTCTAAGCATCACGGCTTGTTTAAATTCATTGAACAAAAATATTATTAAATAGAATCGATGTATTTTCGAATTTTGTTTTGTGATAAAATAGAAAAATCACCTGGCTTTATATCGGAGTTAATCAATGGCTGTGAAGGTTAATTAATGAAATTATAATCTGCTATAAAGAATGGCTGGTATTTATTAATCATATTGTAAAATAAAATGGTATCGTGATTGGGCATACAGTGGAATCAATCTAGATTTATTTGCATCATACAATTTGAATAACTCCCTTAATGACTCTTTGTTTTGGAGATTTATAGTAGAACATAATTGGCGTGTTTTTTTTTCTTTTATTATTTTCTAGTTTAATTTGCATTACTTCTGCACAATATATTATGCTATGGAAGATATTATCTTTGCCAGAGGGATTGAAGGGAGCAGCGTGTTATTTTAACAGTTTAATAGTAAATCAATTGTTTTTTTTAATTACATAGTGCTTATCTGTATTTGGAAATAACCTGAAATCAATTACTTGTATCATTTTATAAAAAAGATACCGATAAAAAGGTACACGTTCCCTTTGTTTAATGCCAAAAGACTGCAAACACTGTATACCTACTCAAAATAGAATTATAATTATTTAGGTATTATATCTGATCAAAAACATAAATGGATTCGACATATTGATCCATCGATCGATCGATTAAAAATTTTCTCAATCAGTAATGGTGCCCAGGAATTCATGATCGATGCAACTCGAGCTAGAAGTGTAGCAGGGTTTTTCATTTTTAATTATCTCATTTTTGTTTTCTTTTTTGTTTAATAGTTTATAATGCGAATTGTATAAAAATTGTGTTGGTAATTTTTAACATTTTTGTTCTATTTGGCAAATAAAAGATTAACAGATGTATGCAATTTAATTAGAGTTTCGCAAGCAAGAAGATACATTGCTATTTGTAAGCCAACAAAACCAACAACGACATGTCCAAGCATGCAATGTACTCAAAGGGAATTAAATTAATATTGAATAAATAGTCCAGTAGCCGAGTATATTTTTGTTATTGAAAAAACTGTCTACCTGTTACAAGAAAATTTCCAGTTATGATTTTTGAGAGGGAGAAAACGAGTTGAAAAGAAAAATTATATGATCGACGATCATCGATCGTTCATTCTTTGCTTTCTTAACCTACCCTACAAATAAAAGCTTTTTTCTTATTCCTATTTATTCCTATTTTGTAATTATCCCTTAACGTACTGCTATGTAAGGCTTCTTTTACTTTCCTTTTACTATATACCAATTCATAAAATAGGTGAAAAAAGCAGTTTTTCTCCAAAAAATGCAAAAATTAAATTTTGATTTTTTTTTAGAAAACCCTTGATCATACAAAAGTCAAAAATGTATATACTTAAAAATAAAAAAAAGAAGTTTGACCCCCTCTATTTCATAAACAATGAGAGCAAAAGAAAGCTTAAACAACTCTCTACAAAAAAATCCTAGAATAGAACAGTTGTATTAAAAGTGCAAGTCGATTTTCTAAGTAGTAGGAAAAAATTGTTCCGAATTTCAAGTCTCTATGTCAAAGCGTTCTTGAAATGTCGCAGTATAAAGTTGTTTTGCAAGCGACTTGCACCTTTAGTACGACTATAGATCTCTATGCACACAAAAAAGTACCGAACCCTCGATGAGCGATTCTGTGCCGCACGTGATCTATTTTTTTCTATTTAAAACCGCCCCAATTCCTGGACCATAAATGCTATTTTGTAGCTTATCAAATTTACGAGACACAAAAAGTAATTATATGATTTTATCCTTATACTTACGACTTGGAACAAAGAAGCTTTACAGGGATTTTTATTTACTATTAATTTACTTTACATTGTTTTACTTTTAAATTCCAACAACATATTTGATTGTTGTTCCTGATTAATATGCTAATTATTTCAAGTAACTTATTTAATACTCAGACTTTAATATAAATTAACCTTGTTGACATTCTTCAATGGCGACTTCTCCCGTTAGATTAAACAGGGACAAAAGTTCTACCCAAAAAGGATAGAAGACACATACACTCCCACTTCCACCCAACCAAATAAATTCTATATTTGTTCTTTGTTGAACAAATACAATATTTACTTGGCCGGGCGAAAAGTGTAACTATATTATTTTTATTAAAGAAATTAATGGCGCCATCTAAATTTTAGTAGAAATATTTTATTCTACAGATTCACATTAGCTATGTTCGTGCGCTCACTTTCCGGTCAACCAAATAAATACTGTATTTGTTGTATGAAAAAAAAATACAGTATTTATTTGGTTGGCTGAAAAGTGTAGCACATATGAGATAGAGATAGGGTAGACGTCTTTTGTTTCATAATTCTAGTTGTACAGAGCTCCATTCAAATATAACCATGACCATCCTCATAGTAAACATAAGAAACCACTGCTCCCAGCCCTGTTCTACAAAAAAAAAAACACTTTCTTTAAAATTAATTAATTTTAATATTTTTTTTTTCGATAAACGAAAAAAAATTGCATTTTTTTATTTTTCAAAAATTTTCAAAAAATTTTGTAGAAAAAAATCTTATAAAAAGTGTTCTACCTTCTTGCCCACTCCAATTTATACTAAACATATCAGCAGAAAACTTTGTATAAGGAACCTACATACAGGGTGTCCGGAAATGATGAGCATATTTGTATTTAATTTTTCGTCCTCGAACCGTGAAATTTCACCTTCAAATGAATTTTTCTCGAAAACAATCCTACAGTATTACAACAACAGTACCTTTTTAATGTATTTTGACCTCTCTTTTTCAACTTTTCTCTGTGTAACTCTTTTTCAAATAAGGAAATAGAAACCAAATTGGCAACATTGAAATTTATTGTTAGATAGGGTGGTAAGGGTTAGAGGGTAGATTAATATTCTTGGCCACAAAATAACAAATATTTACATAAATTTCACTAGATTATTCCACTATCAGTGTACAGTGTACACTGTAAAGCCATTAAATTGAAATTTTGGTAAAAAGTTCAAGATTTGTGTGGAAAATAAAACCATACAAATGGATATTTAAAAAGGGTTATTAACCCTAATTGTAAGAGGATAAAAACCATGTCTGGTATTATTTGAGTTTTGTTGTTTTATAAGAGATATTTTCCGGTTGAAACAATATATTTACTCGCGCCAAAAGGGCCTTAGTTATAGGTTACAGTTCAGGAGATACACGGTGTTTGCCTTTTACATCAGAAAACATGAAATACAACAAAGGAACATATGTCTGGAAATAAGGGAGCTACTGCCCTTCGAAGATGGACATATTGAATGGGGGAGAAAAAAAGCACAAATACCTAAAAGGTATACAAATTTTGACTAAATGATCGACCCATCCCCCATGACCCCCACTGCCAACACACAGATTTTTTTTTACCGCAGATCATCGTTTTTATATATAAAATATTGAGAAATGTAAAAAAGAAATTAAAATTTTTTGGTTGTGTTCAGAAATATCGCGATTTATTTTGCGGATTGCAATGAAATTGAATTTTATAACTATAGTCTTAAATTGTTTAAAAAAATTCATCAGAATTACAATAACTTATTGTCAATAGATTTTGAAGAAATAATGATAAGCTCGAACACAATCAAACTGTCCGCAAAATTTAAAGCTTTGGTTCTATCGGTTTCTATCCACCGTAATTTTGTTATACACACTGTATAAAGTCCATGACTACGAACAGCTCCTTTCTGGCTGTAGTACACAAATAAATCAGTAATTACTTAAGTTCTATTACGGTTGAAAGGAGACAACACATGTAGGGAGGCCAAGATCTACTGCCCAAAGCGACTAGTCGTCTAGCGCGCCTTTTTAAAGGATGTCGACTACAGAAATTCCTTACACGCGCCTATTTGTTTTCTCTGGACTTTTTTAACACGCTCTATTGATCATCAACAGGTTTATTTATTGGACCTAAAACCTTTTTTACACAGACATGCCAAAACCTTAAACAGTTACAGTTACGCACTCGTAATTAATTATTTAAGCTTGAGTCTTAAGTCAATATCCTCAGGGGTTTAAACATTTTTGGGAAAACAGATGGGGATATATCGAGGCAATACTGTATTAGTCCCGTCAAATTATATAATTATATATAGTCTAGCCCATTCCACTCCACATCGGGGGTCTACGCTGGACATATTTGATTATCTGGGTATGATAAAATGTAACTTTTCATCATCCTAAAGTTACTTTTTGTTTGGAATATCATATAGGTAGGTATGTTAATTTATATATTTCTGAAAAACACTTTTGATTTCTGTGGTAATCGTATTCTCTGAATAGATATTAAATTTTAGGAATATCTTAATGCAAAACGTGCATATTTAGTTCAATAAGTTTGCTGTGTCTGAAATCAAAAATTAATCAGTTACTTTCAGCTTTATCTAATGCATCCTGTTAAGTATAAAGCTTTAATATATTATAAATTGACTTCTTATAATTCTGATAGTACCAAAGTACTGTACTTTAAGTACTGCCTCACTAGAAATACTTCTTTATTTATTACTTACTTCCTATTAAGTATAAACACTTTAATATTTTTTCAACTTAACGCATTTTCATCATTTTACATATATTATGTTAATATGCAGTCTATACTTACGCTTTATCATTTTCAGATAAATATTTATATGAGTATTTATACTAGATGCATTTAAAAATACCACATGTCTACGACATATATCATCTTATTTTTTGACTCTTCGCAAGTACAGGGTGATCCAAATTTAAGTACCCTACCTAATATCTTAGGAACGGCTGAAGTAATTTTAGTTTTGTTTCACTTGTATCTCCTTGTCTTTTCCTAAAATGGGTTTAATAATAAATTTACTAGGAAGGCGCAGAAGGACCAATTTATTTATTTTCCTACGACCTAGTTAGTAGTTAGTTGCCTATTGTTTTACCTAAGGGAATAATTTTAAGGGGTGGGACCTAAAAAATTTCGAGGTCATCGGCACCTTACTCCAAGGGCGTAGATGTTTTTCTTCTATGAGGAGGGGGGGGGGGTATTACCCAGTGCCTTTCGGCGCCCTGAAGCAAGCCTTAAATTTGGCGCCCCTAGAAAAAGCAAAAACACCCTAAAAAAAAAAAGAGCTTTGTCCCTGACGGTTTCTACCAAACTTGGCGCTCCTGTAAAAAAGAATTGGCGCCCAAAAAAATACCTCGGGAAAAAAGCTTTGTCCCTGTCGGGGTTTCTAAAAAAAAAATGGCGCCCAAAAAATACCCTCACCTCTACCAAACTTGGCGGCGCCCCTGCAAAAAAAATTGGCCCCATCACTCCCTCATCTACGCCCTTGCCTTACTCTATACTTTAAAATGTGAAGCAGTTATATAAAATGCAATGACTTCGTTTATTATAATTTTTTACCTTATCTATTTAATGTTCGTTTATTCATAAGTGACTTATGCGAACAAATTTATTGACTTTTTTAATATTTTTTGACATTGAAAATGTCTTATGGCTCGAAACCCATAATTTTTTTTTTCGAAAACGTTACGCCGCGTTACGGAGGGGGGTGGGTGTCAGTCGAAAATTTACGCCGGGGGTCAAAAATGGCCAAATTTTGCGTTACGTAATACTTAAACGCTCCCTATCTGATGTTTGTATTTTCTTACAAACACATATGGCATAATATTACAGCTAAATTTAATTGTGGTATAATTTTCGGTATAATTTAACTGAGATTTCAAGAGTTCATTTCGAGAATTTTTAATAATTTTTATTTTCAGTTTTTTTTAATGTGTATTAATTTCTGAAATGCATTTTATTCATTGATTTTTCTCGAAGAAAAAGGATGTTTTTAATTAAGGAAGAGACAAATGAATGGGAAAAGAATATGAAAAATAAATTGAAAATAAAAATATGCTGTTGAATTTCTATAAACGTGAGTATATCTTTGGGAGTTGGAAATTGCAAAAGAAGGACTCCTTTGTTGGTGTTTGAAATATGTTTGTACTGTCAGCGTTGTTTCTTTTTTTATGCTTTGTTAATATCCTGTATTATAGCAATGGTTTTTTGAACCCATAAAGGCTTTCGAATGTTAAAGAACGTTCAAATAAAAAAGTCACAGACTCTAAGAAACATTGATGCAATTTCCTGGAAACAGAAATTATTCGCTCATAAATTTTACACTTTTCCATTACACGTTTTTTTCTTCATATTAATTCTTTACTGAAACCATTAAAATGATTAAAAGATATTCGTATAAAAAGTATTCATCTACATAATTCTACAATAAAATACGTTATAAAGATTCGGGAATTAGTATTCTTTCCTCTTTCTGTCACTATTCATTCTCACGGAGATCGGGCCATTAAACAAATTTCAGATATTAAGTACTACATCGATTCATATCACTCGCCTCGAATAGCACCAAAAATGCCGATTTATTATCCCATCTTTCGCCATTATTACTACACTGATAGAACAATAGCCTATTTAATAACATAATTAGGTTACAGTATACAACAATAAATAGTTGTATATGTGCCAACCACTATATATTGCATAAAATACAACAAAAAAGTAAACGTGTTGGGTATCTACAAACGTGTGCAGTTGCTTGATTTACAACAACAAACTGTTAACCGATCAGGTTTTTCTTAGTCGCGCAGAGAGGTTAGGTTTTCCAAGGTCGCTGAAACTGAATCTTAGAATAAACACTCCAGGGGTAGAGCGAGCAATTTTTAAATGGTAACAATATTGTTGTGAAAATAGGTCGCTTATAATGAAAATTCCACCCCCGGGGGGTAGTGTTAGTAAATTCAAATGTAGAAAAATGAAAAAGCTTTTTATATGTGCAGCGTATTTTTTTAAGGGCATACATCCATCCAAAAAGTTGTCTAAAAAATCTACACTTAAAACTTTAAATATGAAGCATTTTTATTTACCGGACAGACCGACAAAATATTTTATCCAATACATACAGATAATGAGACAAATACCAGCTTTATTTTAAATAGATAAACTCAATAATAACCCCCGCGTGGCTTTTACTTTATTGAGTGGATAATTATTTATTTTACCCACTCAACTGTCACTTGTCAGATTATTTTCTTGTAAATGTCATTAAAATTTTTTAATAAAAATATGAATTCCTAAGCTATTTATTGGATAAAACCTTGTATGGCACTCATGGGTAAACCGATATTGCCCTCTCGAAAATTAACCTGCTTGGCTGACGCCTCGCAGGTTAATTTTCTCATGGGCAACATCTTACTTTACCCACTAGTACCATAAATAACTATTATTTTGTAGAAATTCGTTTTTCATGTGTAAATTATTACAATGTAAGAAAACCTATATCAGAGCTTTTCCAACTAAATAGAGATACGGGAAAAGCATTTCCCGGAAAAGCAAAATCGATCGTGCCTAATGAAGAGTGGTGCTATATATAGGAACTAAATGATATATTTATTTCTCCCTATTTTAATTTTTTAATCTGAATCCAAGTGCAATTAAATATGTTTACCCTAATATGTTGGCGTCTTTATTAATGACCCTTTATGTTCACTTATAAAACATAAATTTGGTTTTACTTACGTGTAAAGATCCCATTTCGTTAAAGGGCGGAAAATGTTTCGATAGATCACTTGAAAATATGTTTTCAAGGCTATAACCTCATAACTTCTTATAGCGTTTTATTCTACGACGTCCTCTGCTGAGATATTAGCTTTTAAAATTATTGAATTACTCTTTATACTTCTCCGTATCCCAATAATTTAAAAAGTCCAAACTAATTTCGTTTTTATGTTTTGTTTTTACCATTAATATTCGTATTCGATATAGAATAATCAGCTAAACAAAGTTTTGTCTTCTTATTCTTCTTTATCTATTCTTCTTCCCCAGGTCTTTAACAAGGTTTGGGTTACTATTCTCAATTCGGTGAGTTCTATTCACGGGTGAAAACCAACTTCACAGTAGTTCTTCTGATGATTTGATTGGCCTTGTGGAGTAAATTATGAAGGGGACAAATAGATCTCATTGCTCGCAGTGAGCTGGCCATTTCCCTAAAGAAAGGTTTATTTTTGATGCCATCATCATTATCATGAAGTTATTAATAATTCTCATCATTATCATTGAGTTATTAACAATTTTCCTAACATAAGTTTAAAGTAGCTCTTTATCCCACATTATCCCAAGTAAATTCTTTCCTTCTCCCAAAATTTTTACACTATATAGTTTGTTCTTTGTGAGGAGTACTCCATTCTAGGCCTTCCTACCTTTCTTGTAATTTCAAGCTTCTCCTAACTAGCTCTTTTCATGAGACACGCTTTTAGAAATTTTCTTCAATATGTTCTCCTTTGCAACTCTTCCATTTTATATTTATATTCTACAATAGCACTACATTTCAGAGGACTCGCCTACTATCCCAAGTTTCGCAACAGTAGAGCTTTCCCGTGTTATGGCATCCCCTAGATCAGAAGAAAGGGACCTTTTCTTGTGTACCATATTGTTTTATTAAGATGATGATAATGTGTTTAATGAATTGCTTGTTTGACTACCTACTACATTTATGTCATTACCAACAGTATTGTTTTGTTTTAATCAAACAGTTCTATAATAGATGTTCTCTATTTGTTATGATGAATTGGAATGGAAGCTAATTATATACGTGTAAAACCTATTTTGTTTACAAATTACTGGTTCAATCAACTTACCTGTAGGAGAATCTAAATATTTAACAACCCAATGCCAATAATGGCTGTGTTATATCTATTTTCGATAATGATATCTACAAATTAGAATTACCCACCTATCACCTGATATAATGGCTAATATCAACTAAATTAATTCTCTAATTTCAAAAAAATAAGTACCAACACATAGGGCACAATGGATCATAGATTTAAAAAGTAGGATTTTTTAGAAGTGGTAGTACTTCCCCGTTTCTCGATATTTCATATGCAAGTAAGATGATTTTTGCGAACAAAAATTTTTGTCGAGAACACTTTGACTAAAGACTTCATATCTTGAACATTTTACTTTTGACGATCCGCTCTATTCTGGGTGTGGAATGAACGATGAAACGTCCTACCACTTCATAGGAGAGTGTGTGGCTCTAGGTTTGGACTTTTAAACCGGAAACACGATAAACACTCGTAAAGAAAGATTTGAGCCTCCTAGCCTGGAAGCATGTAATGAACCTCGAACATCGGGCAGGTTTAGGCAAAGAGAAGCTGGCAGCAGGCTGGGTAGGTTTTTTGGGACAGACAAAAAACCATTGGGTCCTCCCACATTTACTACTACTACTAGCAGCAATATTTCATTTGTGACAGTTTAATATATACACAAAGAAAGATATTCTAATTTTAACTAACTACATTTACTTGGAAACATATAGGTATTTGGACCGATCTGGACATTCTGCCCCACCCTCACGCTTTAGATGTCTTTAATCAGTTTTATTTTTGAATTTTAAATTATTAAGTTTTAAAAGACACATAAATACATCAAATCTCTGCCTCAAGATTTATTAGTCCATTAAATTGACACGTTTAACAGGCCCCAGAATTTAAAAAAATATATACTTCTATTAAATAATTTGCTTTTACAATTAGGAATCTATTGCTTAAATAGAGAAGCAGAGCCGTAGCGTGGGTATTAAAAGTGGGGGTCCAATTTCGATCAAGTGTAAAAAAATGTGATGACATCTATTCTCTCAGAAGTCCGAAATAACTGGTGGAGGCGAGAAAATTGGGGAGGCCTTTGCTCCCAGCCCGAACCCCCAAGGCAACCCCCTGTAAAGAGATTATTTCTTATATTGAATAAATTTATTTGTTTAGGGAACGCCATCACTCTAGCTACACCACTGATAACTTTATTTTAGTTAATATACCCATTGACCTAGATATTTCACTTTTTCGTGATAAAGCTCGTGCATAAAACACTTATCCTTCAGAATATTATAACAACTTCCAAAAATGTGATGATGGGCGGTTTCTGGTAAATTGAGTGGCAATAAAATATTTTTCCTGAAAGATATTAAAAAAGTTATTAGAAACAAATCATGCTTTGGCTTTATCTTTATTTACTTAAAACATATTTCATGATAGGAAATGAAACTACTACCTATAACTTATAACACATTATATGTTCTCACGCCGAAAAAGACCTTATTTGTCCGTATGGAGTTATGCAGTGTGTGTAACACTATTGTGGTGGATAGCCCGGTATAACATACAGCGCAACTTCCGCTCATAAAAACTCTTTGTATAAAACCTTAATAAGTGGAAATAAATCAATACATTTTGAAACTTATGACGTCCAAATAGTATCATGGCACTGTATTTTATGTCTCTCTATTCAGCGTAATCTATACATAATGTATAGATGAACGTATGTTTGGTTTCAGTCTATTTATTTCTTTTTGCTTGCGAGTCTTTTAAAGTACCAAGGTAAAATAAAGAATCTAAACTAGTTGGAAGTAAAATAGGTGTTAGTTTTGAACTTAAAATCAATTTAAAATAGAGTCGCATCCGCACTAAAATTTTGCATATATCATATATATTGCACTCAGGCCCAAGACTCACTGTTCCACTTTCTTTCGGGTTTTGGTGACTTCCGAACCACAGAAGTATATAGGGGTTAGCCAAAGAAATCGCTTATAACTTCCTAACTGTAACCTTTATAGAAGTATATAGGGGTTAGCCAAATAAATCGCCTATAACTTCCTAACTGTAACCTACTAACAATGTCGTTTCGGCGTAAGTACACATATTAAGAGAAGAAAAACTATTATATTTATGTTGTCGACTGCATTCCATAGGGTCATATTTAGGTCAGCAAAATAAACCTTAATACACGTGTATAGGACAGTAAAACAAAAAAAAAACGCTATCTCTACACTGAGAAAAATCTACACTGAATATTCAGTTACAAATGGATAGAGAATCGGAAGTTAGTATACAATTGTACTTCATTTTTTGTTAAAAATGCTTCCTTAAATATTAAAGTATGTGACTTTAGTGTTTTTAACAAAAATTAAAGTACATTTGTATAGGACTATCCATTTGTAGCTGAATATTTAGTTGAATTTTTTTTTTAATCTTTTTTTTTTAATCTTTTTTTTTAATCTAGTCGTAGGACTTGGAAGCCCATACGAAGCATTTTAAAATTCGAACCATATCGTGTCTTAAAGGCTTGTTGTGTGATCCGAGATCGGTCCTTGTAGTCAATATTTGCAGTGGAGTAGTGGACATTAGTTGTATATATACCTCTACGTGACAAGAATGAAGTATCTAATCTTTAAAGAGAAAACACTAGATCTTCTATTTCTTTTCTCCTTTCCATTCTCTCCAAGAAGACAATAAAAACATTTGAGCATCACACGCACGAACTTACCCAAGCATTGACCATATTGGCGATGCCGATAATAGGATATCCTGATAGATTGAGTTAACTTTCGTTATACAGGGTGTAACAAATTTAACTTTTTATACCTGTACTGAGAATTTTTGTCCGTATTATTTACTGAACGATTTCGTATATTTGGAACCCTTAGCGACTTTTTATATTTTACCAAAACTTATTAAAAGGTTGCGGATATTATTCCTATACTAGCTGAAAGCCCGCTTTTTGCTTGGAGGCGTAGGGGCGTTCTGAACGCCTGAACGTTACGTTCACTTATACAAACGGGACCTGAGTGGGATTATTTAGATTCCTTAAATCCTTTGGTCAGACAAAAAACTATATCTCACTTCCTACTTCGCATTTACACCGTATTAATTAATTTTACATAATTTGTGAGAGGATATAATTATATTTTTTATGTTTTCTAGATAAAAATTATAATCTATAATCTTAGATTAAGTAAAATAGTGTTTTATATTTATAGAAATATTGAATTTTTTTTTTTACTCGAAATATGAAAGGTCGATATGATGATATGTCGATGTGAAGTTATGCTTGAACTATTATCTGAAGAATTATCGATCGTATTTACAATTTTGGCGAAAGCGCAAACATACATAGCATAAGTTTCACTATAGCCGAGCGCGTTCTCAACTTTACGCTTTAACCTTCGTAACGCAGGATGCGTGCAAGTGAGAGGCACAATAGTCTATAGTAATTGAGCCGGTTATAATATGAAACTGCCTGGTATACCAGTATAGGGATAGCAATCCCGCACGAGTTTGAACCCCGCGGGATTTTTGCGCGATTGACTTCAATCCCGCAGGATCCCGCATGCGGTATTGTGATTTTTACTTGGCGATATCTTTTTTTTTGTTTTAAAAAGCACAAGGCATTTATACTAGGATCTCCTAGCCGAGTTCTTAGGGTTTTTGTTGATAGGCTCGTTCGGCTTCCACGCCGGTGGGTTTTATGGTTAATAGATATTATGTGACTAGACTTATGTACTTTCCTTTAACTCCATATTCTTGTTATGCAATCCCGCGGGATCCCGCATGCCAAACCCGCACTTCTGCAGATTGAAAAAATGGCGCGGGATCCTGCGGGATTGCAGGATCCCACTTTGCGGGATAGCAATCCCTATACCAGTTCCATGGTACTGTAAAGAGTTTAATATACCCATAGGTAAATTTGGGACACCCCGTATATACCAAATAAACGAAAAATGTCATTAGTTCTACAGGCATTCAATTAGATTAGTTCAGACTGTCACATCATGAAATTTGTTACCGGACTCTCTTCCACTAAATGGGATGGTCCATTAAAAGCAGACAAAAAATACAATCGCTGCTCTAAACATAATTACATTATCTGCTTTTCGAAATATCGGAAAAGTGCACTATATCATATACATATACAGGGTGTATTTGAAATAGGGTCGGAAATTTTAACTGGTGATTTTACATGATAAAATATGACAAAAAGTTCCTATAAACATACGTCTAAAAATGCGTCATAAGGGAGCTACGCCCCTTTAAACTTGGCTAAAAAAATCGGTTTTTATATAATAACTCAGGAACCCTTTGAGATATATTAACGAGGTTTTGCACGTGAATTAATCCTAATAAGGCCCATCTTTGTATGTCATTTTCACGTACTTATTTAAACCAGGGGTGTGCGAAACGGGGGGGCCTTATCAGTTTTTTGTCCCAAACTTTTTTCTGTGTAACTTTTTTGCAATTTTATTTTTGAAATATGATTCCCCAGGTCAAAATACATAAAAAAGGTACTCTTGTTGTAATACTGTAGGATTAACCGTTTTCGAGAAAAATTCATTTGAAGTTGAAATTCCACGGTTTGAGGACGAAAAATTAAATACTAAAATGTTGAAAACCAAAATTTTAATGATGTGGGGCGAATGTACATTAAAAACTAAGAAAAAAACCTCATATACGGGTACTTCCAAAAATGAATCCTAATGGAGCTATGGTCTCCTAAATATGCACCATTTTTAAAGGGCTATGGTAGCTTTAAAAGCGTTTTTTCGACCTACATGTATGGAAACTTTTTTCTTAGTTTTTGATCTAGAATAACATAGCATCATTAAAATTTTGGTTTTCGACATTTTAGTATTTAATTTTTCGTCCTCGAACCGTGGAATTTCACCTTCAAATGAATTTTTCTCGAAAACGGTTAATCCTACAGTATTACAACAAGAGTACCTTTTTTATGTATTTTGACCTGGGGAATCATATTTCAAAAATAAAATTGCAAAAAAGTTACACAGAAAAAAGTTTGAAACAAAAAACTGATAAGCCCCCCCCGTTTCGCACACCCCTGGTTGAAATAAGTACATGAAAATAACACATAAAACGGGCCTTGGTAGGATTAGTTGACGTGCAAAACCGCGTTGATATATCTCAAAGGGTTCCTGAGTTATTAAATAAAAACCGATTTTTTTAGCCACTTTCAAAGAGGCGTAGCTCCCTTATGACGCATTTTTAGACATATGTTTATAGGAACTTTTTGTCATATTTTATGATGTAGAATCATCTGTTAAAATTTCCGACCCTATTTCAAATACACCGTGTATAGGTATTTTATTACGCTCTACATTTGTCATCGTTAAAAAATATTTATTTTCTCGTCATTTTTAATATTTCAGTTGTATTTTATGATTATAACTAAAAATATATATTCATGCTAAATTGTCTGTGTACAAACTTTGGAAATCCCAAATGCTTAAATAATTTTTTTTGGCATATAAAAATTAAAAATTAAAAATATACAATACAATACAATATAAGTGGGGTTGTTAGGCAAGGTACTGCCTTTCAAATCACTGCGACCAATGACATCTATTGTGAATCCCCTTTGCAATTTAGTCCACATCAAACTTTAGGCTTCCAAAGAAGCCTAAGAGTTTTTTGAGGGCTACTTGGGATATATCTGCAGGTCTTGGGTATACCTGATTTTGTAGCCTTTTGCGAGCAATGGCTTCGCAGAAGCACATAATGTGTTCGGCCGTTTCTGGTGCTTCTGAGCATAGACGGCAAGTGTCGATTTCAGATTTTCCCATTTTTTTAAGATGATATCTTAACGGGCGGCCCTGTATAGGTCTTTAGGTCCGTCTTGCTGAGATCGAGTATCTTTCTTATTCGTTCAGGTTCATATTTTATGAATATTTTGGCCTGTCTTAAGTTTTGGTCTTTCCAATATCGAGTTTTGATTTTGGTTTCCCATTCCTTAATTGCCTCTACCTGATGGCTTTTGTTAAAGCCACAGAAAGGTTCAGGGCCAAGAAATTGACTGCATGCTCCCTCTCTCGAGAGAGAGTCCGCAGCCTCATTGCCTTCAACACCCTCGTGTCCTGGCACCCACATCAAGGAGACCTTGTTGGTTTCTAAATTAAAAATATACACCACTCTTTCTTGATTTTCAAGAAGGCATTTTATGTCACATAAATTATGTGCCTGAAAATTGTTGATAAAATTAATTAAATTAATACTTCAGCATAAACAAAATAATCAAAACATAAAACTACGATAAGAAACCATTTAATTAAGTTTATCTTACCAAGAAATAATGGCTAAACCCTTTTTTGTTAGGAAATAAAATTGTTTATTACTTCTTATTGATAGTAATAGCTTGACTGTAATTTACCTATTGATATGATATTCCTTATGTCCGTAAATTATTACTTTTATTATAAGTACTGATAAATTTATGGTCCAATAAAATTCATTAGTTACATCTTGTTTTACTCCTCGCACATTCACAGCAAATAATAGTATACGTTTACTACGTTTACAACGGTCCAAAATCAACGGACTTTTGACACATAAATATATGTACCTACTTAAAAAAAATCAGAAAAGTGCGATCATCGTATTTTTTTTATAAAACTTACTTTTAAAAGCCAATCGTACTAGGGGTAGCCCCCTATATTTTTTTTCAAGGTATTTTTTTTAGCCAACTTTTAAAAATCTCGAAAAAAAAAAGGAAAATGTAATTTTTTTAAGAAAAAAAAAATATTAGGTCGAACGTAACAAATAAAAAAAACAGTTATAAGGGAGCCTTAAAAAATTAAAATAATAAAACTTAAAACAGGAAAAAAATACTTGCAACCGCGAGGAGTATACTAAAGAATGCGAAGCATTATATATCTTCACGGCTTGTTTTTCTTTACGTTTGCATGGCAATGGCGGTTTCTCCCGTTAGATTAGACAGGGACAAAAGTTCTACCCAAAAAGGATAGAAGACATACATACACTCCCACTTCCACCCAACCAAACAAATTCTGTATTTGTTCTTTGTTGAACAAATACAATATTTACTTGGCCGGGCGAAAAGTTTAACTATAATATTTTTATTAAAGAAATTACTGGCGCCATCTAAATTTTAGTAGAATTATCTTATTCTACAGATTCACGTTAGCTATGTTCGTTCGTGCCGCTCAGTCTACACTTTCCGGCCAACCAAATAAATACTGTATTTGTTGTATGAAAAACAAATACAGTATTTATTTGGTTGGCTGGAAAGTGTAGCACAAATGAGATAGAGATAGGGTAGACGTCTTTTGTTTCATAATTCTAGTTGTAGAGAGCTCCATTGTACATGCCTATGTCATAAACAAATACAAATAATTATTATTTTATGACTATTTCAATCGTTTTTTTTTTAATATTAACTCAGTTTATTGACTTAGGCGTTAACTAACGTTTATTAAATCAATAACAAACATTGTTTAATGTATTAAATTTACCATATATCGTATAAACTATGTTTATTAAATTATGTTTTGGCTTCATCTCTATAAATATTTATAGTAGTATCACCTGCACCCACACCTATACACAGAATTTAAAATTAAACCGTACTTAAATGTAAAAAAGTTCATCAGATTCTTCTTCTTTTCATATTCTTTTTTGGTTTGAATTGAACTAAAAGAAATAACCTACTAACAGACCATTTTTATAGAAAATTTATGAGATCTAACCAAAGATCAACAGCATTATTTGCCGCCAAAATTAAGCAAGAAAATTATATACTGGGACATAAGCACAACTAGAAACCTATATTGCTAAGGCCAGGGCCGGCGCAAGACAAAAATTTTCACCAGACGAAACCTTGATTTGGTGCCCCCTGGCAAAAAATTGACGACCAAAAAAAAAGCTCCGTCCCTGGCGAGAGCTAAGCGCTTGGAGGCTAATTAGGTATTTAGGGGGGAGGCTTTTTCTATTTTTATTTTTTTTATTTTTTTTTATGCATTGTTTTGTTATTGTTCTCTTTTTTTATGTAAAAATTAAATAAGGGAAAATATTGCAGTACATATTTCTAGTAAGTCAAATGAGTAAAGTTAGACAAATGCCTGTCGCACAATACATTTCATTCAAGCCCCCTTAAACAGGGTGACAATCCAAATTTGTAATGTGTTCAATGATCTACATGCGGCACAATTTTTAGTCATTTGAATATACCATTAAGCATCGCTCGGTCCATTACTCAGACATTTGTCATTCAAAAGTTTTAATTTAATTTTTATACAAAACGAAATTCTCATCATAATGATTTAAAACAGAATTTTTTTAATAAGGAAAAATAACCTTGTCAAAATATATTTCTTTTACCAGTGAAAAATAAGAAATAATTACTTGTTTCACTGTTCAACGAGACAAATAATTTTGCGTTTTATAACGTTTTGTATTTTTTTTAGCAAAAATATCAATTAATCTTTTTTTTAGTGGGCCACCCATGCCGACCCCGTGTATTAAATATGTATACCTGATGTATTAATAAATGCTTTTAATTCTTAATAAATATAATTTTAATGTTACAGCTCCGTTACTATGTATGGTAACTAAGTATAGACAGTTAAGGGTTAATTTTTGGACCCAGAACATATTCTACAGAATTCTTAATTCCATTAAACATTATTTCATGTTAATAAAAATAAAATAAAAAAACTGCTGCTAATAAAACAGTATGTTTTTAGAAGAAAAATTATATAAATTGAAAATATTTATAAAAACAAATAGAAATAAAAAATAAAAAATAAAATAAGACTAATAAGACGCGAGATCGCAAAAATTCATGGTTTTACCCCCTTTGGCCCCTTGCCCCTGCTCAATTTTCGTCAAAACAATCCCAGCGGAGAAATAAGTAACCCAGGTCCAAAGTTTTTAGCATTAAGCATTCTCAAGTTATCGTTATCGGGGTCAAAATATTTCGGACAGACCGACAGACAGATTTTTTCGCGAAAATTAGCATTTTTTTTGTACTTATGAGACAACAGCACAAGACTTTCCCAGTTTTTATCTATTATAATAAAAGAAAGTAACATAGACTGCTATATAAAAATTTTACCTGTACCATTTGTAGTATTATAGTATATTATAAGGTTGTGACTTAATTGCTAATAATTTTACCCATTCTTTAAATATCTGTGATTATATCCTTTTTTAAAAACGTTTTTTTTTTTCCAAATAAAATATTTACGTTGAGAAGTAAAAAAGCTGGAAAAATAATAGAAAACTGTGATTAAATTGATAAATTATTTATCATGTTTTCTCAACACAGAAAAATAATTATTGGAAATCCACTAACAGTAGTAATTTTCAAATGAATAAAATAGTACATGTGACCGTGCTAATACCATACCCAGACAGCACATAATAACTATTAGATATCCAGGGGATATACTTTCTGGATATAGAGTATATCCAGTGGATAGCCTGGATTGCCATTAGATATCCCATGTATATCCAAATGTCCGCCTATATCCAGGATATTCACTGGATATCCAGGAGATATCCAGTGGACATCAATTTTTTTAACCTTCCTAAAGTATATCTACTGGATATCCATTAGAGATCCAGTAAATATACTTTAGGAAGGTTATAAAAATAATAAAAATGTCCACTGGATATCTAGTGGATATCCATGGTAATTTTACAATTTTATATAAATATTACATGTAATTTAGATGTAATATTCATATAAAATCGTAATTTTACAATTTTTTATCAATATTACATGTAATTTAGATGTAATATTCATATAAAATAGTTAAATTACATGTAAAATCTTGTCTGCATGGCAAAACATTACCTATGATTCTGCATGTAAATTTACATATTTATTTTTTACAGTGAACTCTGTAAAATTTACTAGATTTTACATGTAATTTTACATGTAATGTCCATATAAAATTTTAAAATTACATGTAAATTGTAATATTACATGTAAAATTTGCATTGAATTCCATTTACGTGCAGAATAATGTGTAATTACATACTTATTTTTTACACTGTAGGCAAGACTTTTGACACACACTATATGACGATCAGAAGCTAGTGAAGTATTTTTGTTTGGCGACCGAATAAAGATAGAAATAAGCAAAGTGAACTTGTGCTTTGTTTAAATGTAGTAGAGAATTAAGATTTAAGTTTAGAGATAGTAAAAGAGCTATAAAATATTTTATGTTAGTGTCTAAATATCATATATTTGGCAATGGCCGGATGTAACCTTTCGGTACTAGTTTAAAATTTTATCTAAGCCACAAATAATAATGGACAGTATCGAAATGCCTTTTTGGTAATAAATAAAATTTATAAAAGGAACTTGAGTATAAGGACAAAGGAATAAAGGATATGTGGTATTTAATTGGTTTCAATGTGGTATCGATTTTGCTTTGTTTCTAATATATAGGTCATTTTGTGTAGGATGTGTTGTTATAAATATTTTCAAGGTAGGAACTGCAGTTATCTGGATTTCCTCAAATTGCATAACAGAATTAAGCTAAATCAAAGTAAAGCCCTTGTAAATATCAACGACCACTTTCCTGCATAAAACTTTTTCAAGGACCTCATTCAAAAAGAATTCAAGGATGCTATAAATTATGTTTTTCTCCTATAACCTTTCTCTAGACAAAGAAAAAATCTATCTACTATTTCGTGTAAATGTCATAGTTGAACACAGTTATGAAAAATGAAAATCACATTAGGAAAATTGGTAAATAAGATTAATAGCCCTTTCATTTATTTTAATGCATTTTCCGTCTACCATATAAAGTTATTGTTTCCCTACATTAAGGTGGGCCGATATTTAAATCTTTTAGTCCTTATGCAGATATTTTAAAATTTTAACCAATAAATGGCAGCGAATGGCAGGTATCGCGTGGTTTAAGTATTCGTTGTGTATCAGTATATTTGGATTTCGAAGCATCCAAGTTATGTGCATATTTTTTATATCGCCTTGTCTATTTCAAAACGTCTTAAAGATGTAAACTTTAAGGAATTAAGAAATTGTTTTTAAATTAGTAATAAAGTAAAGATACGAATTTGTTGTTTTATAAGTTAGATAGTGTTAACGATAAATATAAAGAATCTACACATTAGTCATTAATAAATGAGGAGTTCGCGTTCAAAATCAGATATATCCACGTTTAAAAAAAAATCCAAGCAAAATAAAACATTTTATTAAAAACTTGAAATTAAAAAAAAATAATTTTTGTTTGTCTAAACAAAAATAAAAAATATCAAGAATAAAATGTTTAAGAATGACTAATGTTTGGACTTTTTATTATGCGAGCTAGTAAGATAAAAACTACCTCCTCTGACACACTTACCCCACCTACACTCTAAACTTGAACTAATGTCTCAAAGCGTTGTCGAGTAATCGTGATCAAAAATTTCGTGGACAAATATTTGAAAAATATTTTTCAGTTCCTTGCCACCAGCTTATTGTTTTCGATGTTAAATTCGTTAATGTAACTGCGTCGAACCTGACAATAACATTATCTCTGTGTCCCACCTTAAAACCTGCTTCATAACCCGATTAAAATTTATTACAAAACACATTTTATCGAATGCATTCTTTTAATTTCTAGCTTAATAGATCATTCAATTCTTAAAACACGTTTGTTTAGAGATACCACGCTTTTTTTTATCAAAAATATGAAATTTTTCTATTATCAATCACTTTTTTTATTCCAAGTTTGCCTATAAAATGTGTAGTACAACTGCGATTTTATAACAAATAACAAACAATGGCTTTGTATGACCAAGAAACGTCTACCAGTACGGTTAATAAGTATGAAGTTAATAAGTATGAAGTTACTAACTTAATTGCAAAGTATTGTAACTTGCTGGCCTGTGCTGAAGTTCAGTTATACCAAACAAAATCACCTTCACACCAAAAATGGAAAGAATTCTTCAGAGGAATAATGTGTTTGATAAAAGACACCAAAAGAAGCTGTTTTTGTTTTCAACTGTATTGTATGAAGTTGAAAAAAGTTATGTGGCATAATGAAATCTACTTTAATTTGGAATACCTAGTAATTGAGGACGATTTCCATGTATTTGAAGGTGATGACAGCATGGTTGGTTTAGGCTTTCCTGATACAAATGAAGCAAATATTTTTAAAATACAGGTTGAAATTGCATTGCTTAAAATTAATGCGATTTATCGAGATCTTGAACTTGAAAGACTAATCGCTGAAAAAAACGCGGAATTTGACAAGAAACTAAAACTGTTAAAAGGTGTTTGGAAACCCAAAACGCCTTTAAAGAAGAGCGACATAGGAAAACCAACGGATTTTAAACACGTTTCATATGTCAACTGGAATATTGAATCAGGCTGGACCATCAGAACTGAAGACCCGATGTTCACACGTTTCTTCAAACGCCATGGAATATTATCAGAAAAAACTGTGAAAGAACGACCTTTTTCATCAATCTTTTAGAAATTTCTGACAAAAATAACATACAGAGCGGTCCAAAAGTCACCCTCCCCTCTTCAATTTTTAACGAGTTGAGATATTGACTTCAAATTTAGAACTTTTAAATAAGACAACTTAAACTATCTTTTAGCATACATTTGATACTTTCAGCTCTTAAATTGCGGGCAGGGGGTATGGGGGACATTTTTTTAAATGGAAAGGGGGGTCGTGTGGTACATCATTTTGGACGGCTCTGTATAAAATATCCCTATTATATCTTATTATTAAAACAAAAATATACTGATAATAAAGGACTATTTACGAAGGTGAGGAGAGAATGATTCGTTTTAGTTTTCCTGAAGCAAATAAATCAGTTTTTTTAAGTTCATATTGTTGAAAAATAAATGTATAGTGTTTTCAGTTAGAAAGAATTATTACTGAGAAAAAAAGCGGAATTTGATAAGAAACTATTAAAAAGTGTTTAAAAATCCAACAGGCATGTGAAGAAAATTATGCTTATTTGCTCTTCTCTCTATTTAATATATTTTTTCTATTTTACGACTATTATAAGCTCCTAATCACACGCCTTTTGCGTATTCTTTTACGCCCATAAGAGGTTTGGCTCGTGCGCTTAAAACAGGTGTTATGAAACTAGTACTTTAATATACTATAAGTATGCAACAAGTTAGATGGCCCAGCCTAAATTTATTTGATAGAATTTCCTAACCAATAAACAGTTAATCAATATAAATGCATTTTAATTAAAGTTTTAGAAAGAGAATTAATTAAAACATGAAATATTAGCGACTGCAATTAACAGAAATGTCATTTTACAGCAAATAATTATAGTATTTTATCATACAGATTATGATGACATTATTTTCGGATAAAATGGTAAAAAATTATCATCATTATTTATATGTTTACATTGTCAATAATAAACTGCACATAAACATTATGAGCACATCATAAATTTTCCGATTTTCCTATTGCAGATTTTCAGATATCAAACAATTTTCACTGTGACAGATTAGTTCCAATGGATATTTTCTGGATGAAATTATAGCTTTTGGAAAATGCAGCGGCATTTATCAAACAGATAAACAAGCCGTGAAAATATATAATTAATCCACACGTTAATATTTATTTACCACACAGAGATTTTCATCCAGTAAATGCGGGACTTAATGATTTTTTCTATTTTGTGACTCTTATAAACTCATAATTACACGCATTTTGCGTGTTCTTATAGGCCCATAAGACGTCTGTACTTTTTTTTCTTTCGGGTTGGCAACAGAAAAAAGCCTATCGCTTGACGTTTTCCGTGCAAATGTCAACGTCACTTTAAAGTTAAATTTTCTACAAAATTTCGTGTTTCGTGTTAAAATTGTGGCTTGGTTACTTGCAGTGAAAAAGAGAAGACATGACTATAAAATATATCAAAATATCATTTGTTTTAGAATTTTAAACATGGCGAAAACTATAATGCCAACCCGAAAAAAAAATCCCTAAACCAGTCATCAATTTAAATGTATTTTTTTTTAATTTTAGAGTAAAATAGAAAAAATTGTACAAAGCACTTGTTTCATAACACATTTTTAGCGCACTAGTACTTTAATATACTGTTAATATCCAAACTTTTTAATAATTAATTTTAAATATTTCCCTGTTTATGTTATTATGCCGGCGGCATCTAGATACCCATGATATTAAAATATATTACATTTAATACAGTACATATCTACATTAAAAATAAAGCTTTTAAAGAAATTATAATGGAAATTTATTTGCTTAAACTCCCAAAAGTGAACATAAGGAAGTATTGTTAAAAAAAGTTCATCATTGTCAATATGAAGATCAAAGATATTTTTGCTTCCATTCCTTTATAAATATATTGTTATTACTGTCAATCCACATGTAAAATTTAATCCCAAGGGCGCAACTACACCCCTCGTTCAGCCTTTTCAATCGCCCAATGCTGCTCAGATATAACAGAACGATAATGTAAAGGTAAACAGTAAAATACTAAATTATTCCTAAGGTCGGACCTACACTGTAAAAACGCAAAACGCCTTGCTAACTTAATTAAGGCCTAGATCTAGTGGCCCTATAGGTTTTACATACCCATTTGAAGTTTTATAAAATAATTTGCTATTCAAAATTTTTGAAATTCCTTATACTGAAAAACTTTGAAATTTTTCGCCTGCGGCTTTAAACTTGATTACCAATAATGTAATAATACAATTTTAATTATTAAACTTTTTAAAATTACTTACATGTCAAATTCTATATGGGAAATACAAAAACCTGAGATTTCTAAAAATTTTCGCCTGCGGCCCTAATTGTGAATTTTACTAGGCTTGCCTCCTATCCTGACGATTTAAAGGTTTTCTTTTAAATAAATTGATTTTTAAATTCTATAAAATAAAATGCTTTTTAAATTCATGTGGCCGTCCTTGCTAGCCCCCCCAGGAAAAAATACTGGGTGCGCCACTGCCTTGAGTAAAAATATCCTGGTTTCCTTCTTAAATGTAAGTGAAATACTAAATAATGCTTAATGTAATGAACCGTAGGCAAAGTCAAATATACCTTTATTAAAGGACTCATCTCTACACTTAATGGAATGGCATTTGATAAATTATTTTTTCATGTGTTTTTTTTTCCTTTTTATGTGGTATGACAAAGGAAGCCTGTATTATGCAAAATTAATATCCAATTTCTTTGCATTTTTCAATTTGGTATTTTTATTATCATATATGAGATAACTTACTTTTACATTTTTAATTTTGCTTGAACAAATAGAACCGCCGCGGCGCGTCCTTTGATTATAACCAAAGGGAAATAATACTGCCTGTAACTGGGGGGCCACATTGTAGAGGCTGAGGTTTTGGGGCCCCGCTTCAGTCAAAAATACAATGTTTTTTATTAAAATATATGTCTCGGCTCAGATCAGTAGTAGTAGTAGTAAATTTTTGGGTTGGCCAAAGCCGGACAACTAGGCCATTTCTGGCCCTTTTTGTCACCCCAGGCAATCCCAGCCATTTACTAATTTGAGTCCTCCTTGAACCTGCCCGTCCTTTCAATAAAGGTCAGGATATTAGCCCAGGGGAGATCTCTTAGTTCCTCTTGGTTGAGTCTTTGAGTTTCAAAGACTTGCAACCTGATCCTGTCGTATCTGACATAAGAGTAATGTAATAAGAGGATGTTTCATCCTCTCCGCACTCTGGGCATAGCGGACTCTATAGAATCCGCATTGTTGCCAGGTACTTCCTTAGCTTGCAGTGGCCCGTGAGGACCCCTACAAGCTGTCTGAGTGCAGTTCTTCCTTCCAGCAACCAGTCGGTCTTTGATTTGCTTGGGTCAGCCAGGAAGTCCATAGCTTGCCGGCAACCGTCGACCGCCCTCCATTGCTCCTTTAGCTTGGTATAAGCCCACTCATCGAGAGCGGTCTTTACTTGCTTCCTTGTAACACCTAATATAGGGCCCGGCCCCGTGCAGGCCATCCTTGATCCGAGTCTTGCAAGGCTCAGATCATTGTTTCTTTATTTTTATTTTAATTAGTTTAAAATCTGTTTAATTTATTTATGTAGCAAACGCTAAAATGGGGTAACCCCCAGTTTTTTTAAGAAAGTACGACAAAAAAAATAAATTCTGTTTTTAAACTTTTAGGTCCCAAGGGTACAAAGTTATACATAGACAGTCCACAAAATATATTTTATCCAGTTTTAAATTCCAGGTATTTATAAACAGAATTTAACTATATATTTGTTTTTCTATTTACATGCAGTTTTTTCGTGATATTAATTATAAATTTAAATCGAATAGTGGTTATTTTCCCCTTTTTTCCGGACGATGTTTTGTTTAATTTTGTTTGAAATTCAACCATTTAATTTTCAGGTTGCGGAAAGCCTTTATTTTACTTTTTTATTGTTTAACATCATTTTAAATCGGCATTTTTGTTCAATTTTGTGCTAGTGCATACAAGCGAAATTTAAAAACAAATTTTCACAGTTTAACATAAAATGTGCAAAATTTTAATACTTTTGTAACGGTAAATGCACAGATAAAAATCACACAACCACACAACTTATGTAAAATTTCACAGAACTTATTGCTATATTTTTAAAATTTACGTATTATGTATCTTCACGTAACTTATTATGTAAGTATAAGTTTCACATAATATATTATGTATTTTCACATAATATATTATGTAATTTTTGGTATGCTTTATTCACAGAACGTATGTTCTGTAAGATTTTATTTTACACAAATTTTTAAAGAATACCTACATTCCGTAATACTGTCAATATATCGCTGGGTTAAAATTATAAGGTTCTATGTTATATGGGGTTTCTATAGAACATGGAACCTTATAATTTTAACCCAGCGATATAATACCAAGATCTTAGATATTTTTTCCGGGATTAATATTTTGACGTTTTATGTACAAAAAAAAAAACAAATTACCACCTACCTAGAAAATTCTAAGGAACTCAAATAGATTTCTATGTAAATTTCTGGGGATCTGTACAATAAATTCCAGAGAGGAACTCTTTGAGATGGTTGGGGGGTGTTCTGCGGTTTTACCCCCTGGACCATAGTTACCCAAAGTTCTGAGTTCTCAGGGGTTGTTTTTTTGGTAAAGATCGGGATTTAGAAACTCGACAAGTACTCTGAGTACTGTACTCATAGATTTAAGTCCCACCGTCAATAAATCAAATCGATAGAAACTTTTTGATATATCACGAGTTAACCTGGGTGGTAAATTTGAAAATAGCCGCCCTGTATATAAATTCTTAATACAGCAAATATATAACGGATATTATAATTCATATTACAGTGATGCGTACGGGCATGCTTAATTGGATTTAAGCCTATAGCCAATTAGGCGGACAGATTTTGAATTAATACATACATAAAAATTTAAATAAGCCGTGAAGATATGTAATGCTCCGCATTTCAAAGTATACTCATCACAAAGGATAATGCGTTTTCTCTCGTTATCTTCCAAAAAGGAATATTTATTTTTTATACTAAATGTCCCTTACTTTCTTATTTTAATGTATTCTTAATAAAATTATAATATTTCCCTTTATATTGTTGAAAAATATAAAGATATTAAAAGAATTCTTTTTAAAATAACCAGTTTTTGTATTTAAATCATTTACAAGTTTACAAATGATTTAAAAGGAAACATTTTTCAAATTACAATGAATATTTTTATTTTTACAATGGCTTATAAAATTAAAAAATATCTTTTTGAATTAACAAGAAACACTGTCGGGGCTTTTGTTTGATTTAACAACGATTTTTCTCTGAGTGTCTGTTCATATCGATCGGTTATTCCGTTCTTGAGTTCTCACAAAAAACGGGACAAATGGACAGAAGGACAATCGGACAGACGGACAGAAGGACAGAAGAACAGAGGGACAGGCGGACAGACGGACGCACGGACAAAAATTAAAGCTGTTTAAAATTTGATAAAAAACATTTTTATATAAAACAATTTAAAGCCAGGGTAATTTAAGACCACTTTAAAAATATGACAGCCATTCTTATAATACCTTTCAAGCACTGCGTGCTTTGAAGAGTACAATAGCTAAACATAATGACTTTATAATGTTAATAAATTTAAATGATCATTTTTCTGTTTAAAAAGTATGAAATTACATTTCGATATCGGTGATTTAATGTCACATGTGTGACATTTTTGTCCGCGTCAATACATTCATTTTGTTGCATTGTACTGTGGTGGTTTTTATTGCTCTTTGAAATAGGTAATTTGATTAATGATTTTATAAAAAAATCGATTCATATTAATAGGCTTTTTATAGGCCAATCGAATAGACTAAATTTTTTAAAATTATGAAAACAGAAATTACGTTTCGTTTTTCTTTTTGTAAGCCAATATTTAAAATGCCCCTAAAAGTGCAAAAGGTATGTTAAAAATTCCATTTTTTCCTTTATTATTTCTGTAAATGGAATTTTGTGATTCCAATTTGCAACACGCCGGTGTATTATTGGTTGCCTATTCACACAACTTCCTATTTCATAAGGTTTCAAATTAGTGCCTAGTGCCGATGTTTTGACAAGGTGCTTGCGACTGTTCATCTGGCTTTTAATTGAAATTAAATACGGATTTGTTTTCTGATTTTTGGAATCAATCAAATATTTTTTTCATAAAAGGAAATTACTTCATTTCATTTCACTACACAAAAAATCCTACCTGCAGGGCCGTAAATAAAGGGGGGAGGGGGAGCCAATTCGAGAAAATATGCAGTAAATTCGCCACTGATTAAACTGGCCTATTATTTTTCTATCATAGCTATATTGGCCTTTTGTCATTTATAAATTCTACCACCAATGCTACACTATGCAGTTTATTTACACCTTTATTGTACTTATTTTAAATGTTTTTCTACTCTACCCATCGATTACTATTAAATATTATTAATTGATAACATTTTTATTTATTCATTTATTCAAAACTTTATTATTGATAATAATGCATTATTTGTATTAAGATAATCATATACATATGATTATCATAATTTAAATAGATTTTTAAAATTAGCGGTATAATAAATCATGGGGGAACAACTAGCACAATGGAAGGGTGGATTCTTGGAACAGTGTTTTTGATTTCTAGTCAATTTGTGTTTTTTAATTCACTGATATTTAGCATATCTATTACAGATGATTTATAGATTTATATACTTTTTTAAGGTAATGCCTTGTTCAGAAACGAGAGATTTAAATTACCAGAAAAGATACCCCAGAGGATTTTCTCCCAAAAAGGCATACTTTGTAAGATATGATTTTTTTAGTCAAACGATATCAGACATTTAAAAACTGTTTTAAGCCATTAGGCTTACACCATTAGGATTACGCCGTTAAGCTTACGCTATTAGGCTTGCGCCATTAGGCTTTCGCCATTAGGCTTACGCCATTAGGCGTATGCCGTAAGGTTAACGCCATTAGGCTTATGCCGTAAGGCTTACGCCATGAGAATTTCGCCACTAGGCTTACACCATAAGGCTTACGACATTAGACTTACGCAATTAGGCTTACGCCATTAGGCTTACGCCATGAGGCACTAATACCATACTAATGCCGATACTAATACCGATACTAATACCGATACTAATGCCGATACAAATGCCGATATAGTTTTTAAATATCTCAAATCGTTTTTGAGTTATTAGACTTCAAAGTCAATTTTTGTGAAAATTTACGATTTCTTAAAAAAAACGAAAAAAAAAAATCTTACAAAGTAGGCCTTTTTGGAGAAAAATCCTCTGGGGGATCTTTTTTGGTGCTGTACAGAACCCATAAACCAAATTACAGTCAAATCGATAACCATCGTGCAATGCTGACTCTACAGGGAAATGCCCTTTTAGTAATTTGATTCTCTTTGTGTAATAAGTTGTTGAAAGTAGTTAAAATGGTGATAAAAAGGGTTAAGTAAGTGTTCTCTTACTAATGTAGTACATATGAGTTTAATAATTTTTGTATTAGTATGAAAGTAATAATACCTGATTACCAGTTTTTAAATGCGTATGCGTCCTTATCGCCGCAGTTATTGCTTGGTGAATATGTACTACATTAGGCTTACTTGTTTCCAGACGAATGACAAGGTTCCACTTAGGATTTCACGATAATCGAGAGATCCAGATTTTTCGTATATTTTCGATAAAAAAAATCAAGACAAGTTTAATTTAAGAAATCAAGACAAGACGAGAGTCACTTCATCAAGAGTCGAGATTCTAACCTTTGATATATTTTCTTTGTGAAAAATCAATTGTTTTTTTATGGTAATAGAGAAGTAGATTTGATATACTTCTAGGAAGCTTGTTAAATATTTTGCAGCCATTCTCAAGATATTTCGGTAAAAGAATTCAATTTATAGGTTATGTTTCTGGTTGGCAGGTCGTTACTAAGAATAATTAAAAAAATATGTCCTCTATATTTTTAATCGTGCTAAGGTAAGAATATTGGCTCTCAACAACCTAAAATGAGAAATAGAAGAACATCCTTACAACCTTATTTGGATCTCAATCTTTTCTTACTAGTGGTAACTTTTTATGTGAAATGCCACACTTTATAAAACACTGGCTATAATTAGACATTTTTATTGGGCACTAATGAGAATAAGTGCAAGGCAAATTACACACCATTTATTTATTTTATTACTGAATATAATGACACTAATACTAACCATATATACACATTTTACCTTATAATGCTACTCTGTATTGCAGCCACAATATCCATATAATAAAAAGATTTTACACCAAGATGGTAAAATAATTACTTAAAAGCTTTTTCATAATTATAATTTTTTAATTAAAATAATAATCACAAAAAAAATAAAGTTGTAAATCTTGTAATCTAGGATTTAACGAAACTTTTTACAAAAATAACTTTTCAGTGTATAATTAAAGTTTAGGTTTAGGTCGTTAACCCAATGAGGCCGTCAACATCACAAAGTGACGTAACTCAAAACTTTTAATTTGACTCTAGACGATGTGACTCTTGATTTTTTAAATGACACTCTAGTCTTTTTTAAATTTGAATTTGATTTTAATGTAACGAGATTTTTTTACATTGAAACAATAGAAGAAGACAAAATAAAATGAAGTAAAATTGTGTGAGAAAAAAGCAAAAAAAAGTCGATGCTGGCAGGGTTTATTGTGAATTTCGACACCAGTCTAACTTATATTACATTCGTGAGAACGCTGTAAATAAAAATTAATCATAACTTTGAAATTTGTTTTGTTATTTATTTTTTTCAACATCAATTTCAGTTTAAAATGAAATTGCTCGGAAATATTTTAATACCCAATAACAAAACCTTCCTAATAAAAGGGTTATTCGTATGAGAGTATTAGAAAAATATTAATCAAATTATTAAATTGACAATGAAAAAAAAACTTTAATAGATAAAATTTTATTCTTGCAACAGAAATCGTTCGATTAGAAACATATAAAAATTTATCGCATGATTTGACTTTTCCTTAGTTCGGTTTTTATACTCTTCGCAGCTGCATTGCAGAGGAGTATTATACAACTTCAAATAAAAAAAAAAAAAAAACAAAAAACGAAAAACAAAAACGTTATAGCGGGTTTAACTATTTAAAAAATTAAAAAAAGAAAGAATGTAAGCTTTCGAAAGGAAACAGGTTTGAGAGAAAAAAATCACTTGCCATGTGAATGTTTTCTTCTTATTCTGGGGTACCCCTTGCATCATCTGCTGCTCTCGTCTTGGTAGTATCGATATGTAAAGGTGGTTGGATTGTGGGATTTATAGCCTTTTTCCCCTTATTTTTTACTTCCACGCGTATACAACCCGTTATACTACTTTTATAACTGGCTGCCTAGCGAAAGTAGTGTCGTTTTGCTTCATAGAATAGAATTGGCAACGCCGCGAATATGAGTAGTGTCAGAGATTCGAAATACCCGTCAACCCGAAGGCACGCGTCCGGTTAGTGAGGTTAACTTTACTTCCAAAATGAACAACATAGGAAAAAAATCTATTTAAAAATAAAAAACTAATAGAGGGTGTCACTTAAAAATTTAAAATGTTCCAATTCAATTACTTGCAATATTGCAACTGCGAGAGGTATACTATAGAATGCACAGCATGATATATCTTCACGGCTTGTTTATTGATGCAGCTTCCAATTTGGTGATACATCTTCCCTAAATTCACCACCTCTCCACCCCTAAATAGAATCAAACACTAGGTTCTCCCCTATGTCTAAGAAGATGTCGAGTTTTAAATGTGACAATCACATTCCTGTTATTTTTTTGGGTTAGGGAGGCACTTGTAATAAAAAGTGGCAGTTGTATTCATATTATTTAAGGATATTTTATCTCTAGACAGTGGCGCCACATATTTATTAACTCAAACCTTTATAATATATTTATGTAAATTGTAAACATAGATGTTTTTAAAGACAATTAACATTAGTAAAATGGAAAACACGAGTGCTTTTTCACTCTATTTATGTAAATATTGCAGAAAAATTAAGAAAATATATAAAAAAATATTACCCAAAATTTTAGTAATTACCCATTAAGATTTCAGAAAATAATAAATCAATTTAATATGCATTTTTGTTTCGATTTTTATATCTAAGATAAAAAAAAACAATACTAGTTTAGAAAGTTTTTGAACCCCCTGGATATCTGCTCAGTTATTGGGGGGTAATTTGACGTACTGAATCCAAATCTGTAAAAAAAAACATGGCAGTGTTTTCGACATACAATATTTTAACATGTTAAACAGGGGAAATGAATAAGTTTAGTGCATAAAGCCCCGGATTTCGATAAAATTCTTCCCAGTCAATTCCTTAAAATATTTTATGGTTTTTTATGGATATTTTTTGTTGTTGTTCGTTCTCTTAGCAAGAGGCAAAACTTTATTGGCAATTAATATTAATTATTGGCAAAAAAAAAAGATTTTTCTAAACTAGAAAACTATAAAATAAAAAAATGAGGTACGCCTATGTTTTATATACATAAGTATACTTATTGTATTTGACGGAATTAATTGTAGCCCCGAACTTCGAAGTTCGAAGTTTTTTGTTACGCTATGTTAGGTCTGAAAATGATTTTAATCAAAGTATAGTTATGTCACTTATCTTTTTACTGAAAATTTAATATGTTTTCAGATGTTTGATGTATTAAATCATACATGTATGAGAAACAACGAGAAAAGTCAAATAACTTTTTAATTTTTAATTTTTATTTTATATTTTTTTATGGATATTTAAGACAAATAGTATCTGGATTTACATTACACTGTAAAAAAGTGTAGGGTTTGTTAATGGTATAAAACATGTAACTACCAAATTTGTTATAAAAAAGGCTTTCCAACGACATATAACAATGTTTATTTTCCCTATTTTTAAAATCCTGTCTTGCAGTCAGTCAGGTCATTTTTTTATGCCAAATCTTTTCCCCTTTGATAAATCAAATTGACCTGTTTTTTTGAATTGTAATATTTTTCTTTATTCTCGAGATATCCAGAATAGGGCCCTTTAAAAAAGCCACCCTGTATAGCCACAATGAATAGCTTTGAATGTCATATTATAAAACTCTAAAACCCCATTATATAAATTTGAGAACATCCATCAACCAATTAATAAATGCTTCATTGTATTGGTTTCATTATAGGGTTGTTTTCAAGATTTCATTACAAAAATATGTTACTACTGAAAATAACCAATCTGTTTAGCAACCAGGTGTCCTTCATTTAAAATGAATAACGCATGGAGTACCTACTACTTAGTTGTGAAGGTGCTCTCAACTGTGTTTCTAATTAGGTTTAGTATACTAGACATCATAAAACATCATAAAACATTGTAAAACAAAGCAAGTATAAGTTGATTTATCTAAAATGACGACCAAGCTGAATAACATCTGTCCAAAATAATATTTTATTTTCCTGAAGATGTCTAATGATAGTTACGAAATCTAGGATATTATACATTTCGTTAATGTGATCACACGCTTACACAGCAGAGCTCCGTTTGGACTTTTTGACAAAAACTAAGACTTGCTTTTTTTTTGTTTCTAGTCTTGTAGCGAAAATACAAAAAATATGCCAAGATTGAGACTCAAGAATCTTGTCTTGTTTCTCTTTTTCGGTACAAAAATCAATATTAAGACTAAAAACAGTCCAAACAAGAAAAAAAAAAACTTTTGCCTTTTTATTTTCTTAATATTTTGTTACTGAATAAGAAAATGCCTGACAAAGAATTTAAACTTTATCCGTGCTTAATAAAATTCAGTGTAAAGACACCCATGTGTTTGGTCATTGGTCCCTCAGAAATACAGGTAAGGGCGGATTAGAAGTCCTTTTTTACATAGGGGGGCGAGTGATTGCCAAAAACCAGGGCAGAAAGTAAATCCAGACCCGGGACGCCCCCCGGACTCACGCTTGAATAGATGGATTACAGGGGCCAGCCTTAAAAATCTCTAGTCAATCCTTGTCCCCTAAAGGCTGACTTGTTAAGGGTAAGGAGTTACAGGTTAAAAGCAAAAAAAACCCCAATTGCTTAAATTTAAAGCACTGGTATTGTACACGAAAAAATATACGATTTAACCCCTAAATGGTCCAATATTTGAGCGGAAATGCCCAATAATCAAGTTACGAAACGTTATTATGCGGCACTCTGATTCACCTATTAATAGCGCAAACTTTGCTAGAGAACTAAGAAACGCATTCAAACAATTTGTTCTATCCAGTTAGGCAGGCGTTGAAGCAGACCAAACTGCGACTACAGTCAGTTATCAAAAAATCAAGGCGATTTTCTAGGAACCCTAAAAGGATGGAATTGTCCTTATAGTTTATGTGAGGGTCCAGGACCGGATTAACAATTACACTTCAGTCAGAAACTTTTTGTTGTTGTATTGATGACCGTAACATGATTATTAAGCATTACTTCCCTATCATAATAAAAATAAAAGTAAAAAATGGTGATCTTTTTACTTTTTTCGACTTTTTATATTTTAACTCGCTATGACAAAACCTTTATACAAAAAAGCTTAAATAAAATATATAAATATTTTTTTTTCGATTAATTGGCTAAAATTAAAGTATGTATTAGAGTTTACGCCACTGGAAAAAATTCTCCATGGACACAAAGCTGTGAGTATTTTATATTGTTTGTGAGCTAACTAAGTTTTCATGGAACGGGTTTGATCGAGACTTTTTTGATATAACTCGCCAACGAAGCAATATATTTAGATGGAACTTAAACTAAATTATTAAGAGTTTCTGAGTTACTTTTTAACTAAAAGCGCAAAAAGGTGCAAATTTTAGACTGAAAAGAGGACAAACGAAGGCAAAAAATTGTTGAATAAGTTTGGTACAAAACTTTGAAACGTAATCTAGTTTTACCAAGGCGTAAAACATGGGAAGCCGGTCCTGGAAAGGATGGAATGTCCTTATGGTTTATGTGAGTGCCGGAATGCTATGTAGCCATTATAAGTAATGTCTGGAAATTTGTTGATATTAACCCAAAGACATATCTCATCTCTTCTTGTTCCCACTCTCATTCTTATTGTTATTACTTGAAACGAACACTGTTTATATGACTATTTCAGAATAATGGGGCATACGCTTTGCTCCATGTTCAACAATCTATTATTTTATTTTGTTTTATTTTTCACAAAATTGCAAGTAATAAATAAGTAATTTTTTATTCGCCATACACGGAAAGAAATTAGTGGGCTCTGCGCTATACATTATAAGATATTTGGTAACAGTGGTAAATTATAGTGATTTAAGCTATAGATTATAAGGGACACAATAACTAATAATGTTAAAAATAAATTGGAAACGATTATATATATTACAGACACGATTATATTTATTACAGGCACTATTATAATTTTACAGAAATTTTATTATATTATAAAAATTATTAGCACGGACAATAATTAAATCTATTTAAGCTATAAATGCCATACTATTTGTTATATTTTATTATTCACTAAACAATTAAAGTATTTCATATAAATTTTTACACTGACTGCCATAATTGTAAGAGAAAGCCTTGTATTTATATAATAAGCGATTATAATTTGCTTGGTATGTGTGTTATAGCGCTCCTAGCTATAATTTTTTTTTCCGTGTAGTTTGTTTTTCTAAATGTATTTTTCATATTGTTCATTTAACAAAATACATTGCCTGGCAAAAACATGTTGCATTTCTTTAAAATTTTTTTTCTGAGTGCGGGAAAATTGATTATCTCTTTTTCCTGGTAGGAAAATTGATTGTTTTGATATCCAGTTTTTTTACGTAAATTTACATTTCGATTTTCATTTCATATTATTTTTTACACCCTGTATTTGTCGGTCTTATTGTTCGATTTAAAATTTACGTCTTATTACATTTAAGAATTTCAAGCAGTAAAATTTTTTATTGTTGTTAGTAAGTGTGGGGCAAATACCTTGTTTAAAAACTATAAATATTATTTTTATTTGCGAAAAAACGTACCGTTTCAAATACTTAAATGTATTTAATAAATAAAATGAAGGCACTCTAACAATAAGATATAAGTTTACGATATTCAAGATAATAGAACATTAGAGGTAGGTAGTTACATGAGCGTTTTTATGTAAGCTTTTAAAATTAATGATCAAAATCAATCAATTTCTGTTAATAAAAATAAGGGGTTATTAAGCACGTGTTAATATAGGAAAAAAGACGTTTAAGATCGTAAAAACTTACTACAAAGGCCTTTATGTATTGACATAATTTTGACTTTTTGATAAATGATCGTGAAACTTTTAATGTCTCCAAACCAAAATAACAACTATTAGTTTGACAGAAAACATTTTATTTTTTACAAATCAATGAATCAACCGTTAGAATTTCCGGTAGCAAGATACTTAAAGATATAAATTTATATGAAATTTTACAAATCAAAAATATAATGTGATTTATTACTGATAGTATCGAATGCCTTTTATAGATCAATTAATTAAAGGAAAGTGTTTTTTGTAAGCTGATCTAATTTATCGGCACCGGCCAGAAAGGTCTTTCGTTTTAAAAATAAACTGTGTTCTTGTCCTCTCTAATCCAAGAAAGGGTTGGAAGGACTTTTTTGTCAAATAAATTAATATTATATCAAACTATTTCAAAGTTCTAGAATTTACCTGAACCTGTATTATTGACAACACATTTATAATACATATTTGAAGTCTTATTTTTCCTGATTTACATATTTTGGACACAGGTAAGTATTAATTTTGTTTCTGATTTTTTAATTTTCACTTGAACATTGATACTTCAAAATCCATTAACCCTTTCGCTCCTGTAGGGACATCTATGTCCCAGTAGAAGTTCAAAAATCCCTTTGGCTCCTGTAGGGTCATATATGTCCCAGCAGATGTTTAAAAAATTCTATAGCCAAAAAGGAGATTTAAAATTCACAGAAGTGGGACTTCTTATAGTCCAAACTGGTATCAAGTGATATCATTGCTTAGCTATAACTTATATATAGCCTATAAGTTACTAATACTGCACAATAAATCAGAGAAGCAAAATATTTTTCAGTATGACTATTTACAAAATATAATAAGAACCAATCATTTTGTCATATTTTCTCTTAGGAAGCAAAAATCTTTCGCATAAATTTTTTTCCGGCAAAATAATGTCCCTTGTAGCTAAATAAATGTAAATCCTCGGGTAAATCAGTCAAAGAAATGGAAATTATGATTACCCAGTCAATTAAATAATACGAAAGCGTCACAGCGGAAGTATCATTAATATCTGCTTCGAACGTTTTACGGTTTACTGGTTTCAATCCTTCACATTGTTACCATAACATTGCCCAAAAAGACATACCGGGGGTGTTTAAAGCGAATCTGACAGAAATTCAAATGATTAATTAAATTGAATGCCGAAATGATTCTCCGTGGCGGATTTCCTAACAGATGTCAAACAATGGTCATCAAATGACATCTAGTGACATTTCCTCATATTAAAAACTTTAAAGTTAGCTACCAGACGCGTGTGAGGGTAGTAAGCGTCAAATTTAAAAATCGAAAATTATTTCAATACGATTTGTTTACAGTAGACTGCCTTGACAACATAGGGGAACAATTGAGTTTAGTTGTTACAATAAAAATGAGACATGCACATCTAATGTGTTACGATTGCGAAATGCTGAGGGTGGGCTCAAAATGGGCTACATTGTGATATCTGGATAGTTGCAGGACAAGGTTCCACTTCGCAAGATTTGGACAATCAATCAATGAGACCAAAGTATTCTAGGTAATTGAAACTTTTTATCTAAACAAAATTATCAGTGGAGTTGCTTTTCGTCGCGAAACGAGCAACAAGTCTACGGAGGTTTTTAATTCGTTTAATTTACGTTAGGTTCCAGCCATGGCTAGTGAATGTTAAAATATGTTTGTTATGGAAGTATAAATGTTATGTATTGATTTTAATTAGAATTTGAGCTTGTTGATTTGATTTATATTGTCCACGTTTTTTATTTGAGGTTATGTTGAGAGAGATTTTTTAAACGATTATAATACAACCTACATAGGTTAGAAGTAAAAAGACAAAACATAGGTATGGGACATCCCAGACCTGCATAATAGCAGATCCTATGTTTTAAATAGAAATTGGAAATTGAGAATGGTTGGTCGGATAGCCTTAGTAGCTAAGACCATAAAACTGAATGGAAGAAGAAGAAAATAATCTGTATTGTTGAAATTGTCTCATAGCCCCTTAATCTTAATCGCTTAAGTGACCTAATTAGGTCTTTATATCATAACTGTATTAAGATTGATATTTATGAGTTAATAGAAAATGCCTTGGCAGAAAAGTGGCACCTTTTTGTATTGCACATCAAAAGTGACCCAGTTGGTTTATCTTACGTACTGAAAGGGGCATCACACTACTCATTTATATGCAGGTTCAAGTGAAACCAGAAACCAATTATTTACCTAAGTGGTTTTTATTCAGATTTTAAAAGCGTTTAATTCTTTGGGATCTTTGAGGTCACATCTAATTTATATCAAACTTAATAATTACTTTATTTATTAAATAAACTTTTCTCGAGAGAAGAATTCTGAATGCATCATATATCCAGTTTTTTTAGAGGAAAATGATACAGAAAACCGACCTAAATATATACATACAATATTTAACTTTGAATTCTATAATATTCTTACTGTTTATAGCTTTGCTAGATTCATCCTAATTTTAAATGTTTACAGCAAAATTTCTTTAAAAAACTTTTGTGATTTTTCTGGTACTGAGAAAATACATAAAGTCATAGGTAATATAAAAGTTTATGTATAATTTTATCTGTAAATTTACTTTAACTCAGTGTATTTTAACTAAAGGTTAAACTATTACGGCTAATCAAAATCACATTACCAGATTAAAATTTAAATATTAAATTTGATAATCTAACGGCCTTAACAATGAAAAATCGATCATAAACTATGAAAAAAAGTAAGGTCATTACAAATAATTTTGCATGCCATTTTAGATTAAATATATCACAATTAATACACGAAAAAAATAAAAGAAATAAACACATTACAAGGTTTCACGTTTATATAATATTCATGAGTTCCATTTGACTTTCTAACAAAAGCGTCGGTAGTTTTAAATGACAAAAGAAAAAGTAGGCAAAAAGAGTTTACGATATAATACATTTAATTTAAATTAATAATGGCAAAAGATAAGCTTCTTATAAAAATGCTAACCATTCGGAACAGTTGCAACAGTTGTAATTGATGAATATGAATTACAATGAAGTGCATTATAATAACCATGTGGCATCAATAATATCCTCTTACCCCTAACAATATGTTATGTTCTACGCGAGAAGGGATTTGTCTTCAGCTGAATTTTCATAGTCACAATATTTTTTTAATGAAAGGAAAGAAAAAAAAAAAAAAAGGAGAGAAAAGGAAAAGAAAAGGAAAAGAAAAGCAAAGAAAAGGAAAGAACAGAAAAGAAAAGGATAAAAAAGAAAAGGAAAGAAAAGGAAAAAAAAAAGAAAGAAAAGGAAAGAACAGGAAAGAAAAGTAAAGGAAAAAAGGAAAGACAAGGAAAGGAATGGAACAACACGAAACGGATCGGAACAGAACGAAACCGGATTCGTCGTCTCAATTTATATTTTTTAAATTTGATATTACGTTTTATTTAATATGTTTCTAATATATCCTATAATCAAATTTTTACTATTTTTAGTATAATGTCCGTTTCCTTGTGAAACGTTATATATTTACTCACCCCTTAGAATATCGTTGGTTACACCATTTCCAAGCGACAGCCCGGAATAATCACTTCTCATCGTGATATGAAATTATCTCCTTTTTTCAATTTTATATTAACACGCCATCTATCAATTATGATGAAGAACGTCAAAACTTTTCACTTAACATAAATTTAATTTTCAGATCAATATCTGAAAATTGAGATTTTTCCCCATTGCTCTAGATATCGGTTAATCTAGTGATTTAATTACTACCTTTTTCTCGTTTTATTTTTTTTAATTTGTCAAAAATATTTTAGATAAAAAAAATTAATGTACCTAAATTACACCGGCACACAAAAAAAATTAAGTAGAATGTGCATTTGACCGGACCTACCTACGGGTACGTATTTTGGTCCGCTGAATCCGAATTCGAGGTCAGTTTGACCCCTACACCCTCGAAATTTCGAGAAAACTTCAAAAAACCGTAAAAATGATGAAAATCGGCAGTTTTAATGATAAAAAAATTTTTTGGAACTAAACTAAGCGTGATTTTCATGTATTTCGATCCGCTGAATATGAATCGAAACTTTATTGAGACCACGAGCCGTTTTAAATGTAAAAAAATCACACAAACCCTCCAAAATTATGTCTTGTGTTTTTCACAGATTTCAAGTTATTTGATATATCAATCAATTTTTTTTCTGTTATGAATGGTCATTTTTACAATTTTTTCGAATTTTTCCAGCTTTAGAGGGTGATTCGACTAAAAAAATTAAGATGTGAATTGAAGACATCAAAAGATATAAAATTTTATCTGAATTGGACCAGAAGAAGTTTTTTTATCATGAAAACTATATTTTTTCGGAATTTTCGAGAGTTTTGTGTGATTTTTTCACATTTAAAATGGCTCGTGGTCTCAATAAAGTTTCGATTCATATTCAGCGGACCGAAATACATGAAAATCACGCTTAGTTTAGTTCCAAAACATTTTTTTATCATTAAAACTGCCAATTTTCATCATTTTTACGGTTTTTTGAAGTTTTCTCGAAATTTCGAGGGTGTAGGGGTAAAACTGACCTCGAATTCGGATTCAGCGGACCAAAATACGTACCCGTAGGTAGGTCCGGTCAAATGCACATTCTACTTAATTTTTTTTGTGTGCCGGTGTTATTAATTAATATGTATTTTTAATGTTAAATTTGGGGGTAGAATTTCGGTCAAATGTGAAAGACTTGGAAAAATGTAATGGTTTTTCCGAGATATCCGAAATAAGGGGGATAGGACTTGCCCAGCCTATTTTGAATGAAGCTAGTTTACCATTATGCAGATATCAAACTAATCACCCAAGACAAAATGAAGGTGTTATGTATTATGAACATACTTTATTTATTGTTGACATGCTGGTTGTATATCATTAACGATCTTAATAACGTCAATTAGACTTTAATTCGCAACAACTATCGTATGTATTAACCTAGAGACTTCAAAACAAACGATATAAAGATATTAATTAAGGCGTTATGTAGACATTGTTACTTTTATTAAAAAAAAAACAATAATTTCTATATTAGAATGGGGGTTTGTACGGTACATAGCCCTAATTATTTACCAGTACATTTAAGAAACAAAAATTAAACACCTTTAAACTACTTAAGTTCAAAAATTTGTTATAATCAGTAGTCGGCGAATTTCCAGTACTCGCATAGGCGCCGCGTCGACTCTAGCGTTGAGGCGAGGTTTTAAATATTTACATTTGTATTTCTTTTTATCTTGATTTTTTAAATTTAAACGAGTAAGGTGGGAAAAAAGTTATCGATAAATAAAAATTAAAAACTTTCGTATTCTTAAAAGATAAAAATTGAATGTCGGTTTTTCTTTAAAAAATATATATACATATGTATAGTTAATATGTATAGTCAATATAAGCCGGTGGTTCCCTCTACTACTAGCCCACACAAGTCCTGGACTTAGGGGATGCTTAATTAAGTAGAACAGTACGAGGTTAAACAAACAAACAAACAAACAATGTTCAGTCAATTTTGCCTACTGTTTCAAGTTTAAATTTGAGATGTTTTAATTATGAAAAATTAAAAATAAACTATGCTCAATACATTGAGGAAAGTATAATGTCGCATTAATTCTGGAACGTGTATGATGCCATATGCATATTTTTGTTCAATCTTAAAATAGAATTCTTTGTGTCTAATAATTAATATATTATAATTATGATATACAAGATAAAGTCATTGAAAACATACCGTTTAAAATTACATTATAAATGTAGTACATTACAAAATGCTAATTAGTATGCTGATTGATTTATGTTATTTATTTTTTACAACAAAACAATTACATTGAGACATGTATGCCAAAAGGTGGTAAGTCCAAATTATATAAAAAAAAATAATTCGGACAATTTTTGATACTGGTTTGATCCTGATTTAAACTTTCTTAAAAAAAGGGTGTTTCCAAAACAGAGCCTCGGACGGTAAGTTTATTTTTTAGACAAGTGCAGTAAAAAATCTTATAAAACGTATGCTTTATGAAATATCTCCTATTCTGCGTGTTTTTATTTAAAATAAAGATTTTTTTTTCATGATTCTAAATAAATGACTAGGAAAATGTGTAGTCATTATATTTTACGATTTTTCATTCTTGTATTGTTGTCATTACCTTATTTACTGGTTTTAGGATGCTCTTCTTCCTTAAATACAAAAAAGTTAAAACTAACTTGTTAATCCCTGTCACCCCTCACCCCCAACAGATAGACTTAGTAGGTAGCTTTTGATCCAAACAAATTTTTATCGTTAAAAAACAACACTTTAAAAAAGACTTTAGCAAGTTATATACCATTTTTAATAGATTTCCAAATGTAAATTTAATAGTATAAAAATCTCATTTTTGAAAAATTTGGACTTATCACCTTTTGCCATATATATTGCTCATAAGACAAATATCTTTTTATGTAGAACTTTAAGAATTTCAGTATTGATAAATATTAATCTTAATTCTTTATAAATTAGAAGTTCAAAGATAAGTAATATGATAGCAAAATACTTGACATAGATGTATATGAACGTTTATTTCAATTAAATTGCCATCATTTTTATGTAAGTAAATGACGCGACGGGTTTAATCATTAATAACACAGGGGCATAATAAAATAATTTTTGCTGGTTTTTAAAATATATTAGACTAATATTATTATTTCTGGTTTTTAACGTATACGTTGGTTATAGCCACTTTTTCAAGTACACAGAATTTTTTACAGTTAAAATACATCAAGGGAAAAATTATACAAAAGGTTTTTTGCAAAAGACGAATTATGAACTTGCGCAAAGTACACAAAAACGTGACATCAGACGGACGGACGGACAGACGGACATTTCAGAAAAAAAAAGTTGCTTATTTTTTCATGAAACAAATTTATATCCAAATAGTTTTTGTCAAGGATGATTTTTGAAATTTTTTGAAAATTCGAAACTACCGTATAATATTATTCTAGCGCAGGCGCTGTGAATATTATAATAAAAGACTAAGTTTATAAATTAGACAATCAAATTATAATTTGATAGAAAGGAATTATAACTGAGATAAAAATCTTGTAAAGAAAATTGTCATCTATCATGGATTCCTTGGGGAGTTTTTATCCGAAAGAACTAAATAAGTCGAAGACCAACTTAATCAAAATAGTCATTCATCATTGGATATTTATTTAAAGAAAAGATTAATGATATTATCTAGATTAAGAATACTGTCAAAAATTAATTGATGGGTACAATATTGATACATAAGTACAAAATATTGATATAACATATTTACTTAAGGGACAAGTTTTGTTACAAATATATACGTCAATCATAAACTAAAAGGTTTTTTTTTTAATAATTACACGGAAAAAATATATCGTCAAATTATGTTAAAAATAAACTACAAATACTTTTTAAAGTTCTAGATTAATTAACACTAAACTATCTGACCAAAAAAATGTCAGATTTGATTATCCCAATCCGTCTATGAGATATAGCCTGAGTAAATAAGTCTGGGACACCCTGTATATGTTTAATAAAAATGGAATAGGATAAGAAGGAATAACTTATCCTAGATACAGGATATAAAACAGCTTAAAAGCGGAATCAAATCAGCACTGATACCGACGAACTAATAACTCTTCTCCCTAGAATAGGCATTTCATTCGTTAAAACTGACAAAATCCGTCTATGAGATATAGCCTGAGTAAATAAGTCTGGGACACCCTGTATATGTTTAATAAAAATGGAATAGGATAAGAAGGAATAACTTATCCTAGATAATACAGGATATAAAACAGCTTAAAAGCGGAATCAAATCAGCACTGATACCGACGAACTAATAACTCTTCTCCCTAGAATAGGCATTTCATTCGTTAAAACTGACAAAAACGTAGCGAACATATACATTCATCTGTCTTGCTCGCACAACTTTGTTCTAACAGAGACAACAGTACCAGTTACTGGTAATTGTTATTGTTCAGGCCTGAATATACCTTCTATTTGTTTACAAACAAACCGAGATGTTGGCGATACTTTATTTTAACGGTATGCGTATTCTAGAAAGAAGAGTTATTAGTTCGTTGACTGATACCTTATCGAAGATGATTAGTGTATAAACGAGCTACTGACAACAATCTGATTTCCACTAACAAGAAGTTGCTAAAATACATAGGGAAAAAGTCCATGTAGTACAGAATTTATATACACAATAAGAATATGCTATTTTAATCTTAACGCAAGTATGAATAAAAAATTTAAAACAATAAAATATATATATTATGCAAATTTAAAAAAATGGCGAAGGCGCGAAGTTTGAAGTACGTAAAAAACCTTTGTGCTGACTGGGTTGTTGGTGAAGCATAGCTGAGGGATTTTTTAAAAAAATTGGTATAGCATCTTCGATATATTCTGCTCACAATAGATCGAAGATGCTATACCAAAATTTAGTGAGCGGGCCAAGATAAATTATTCGGTGTCACGCTGCTGAAAATTAGATAAGAAAATCAAATCGGGAAAAATTAACTTATTCCGTGTAGACAAGAAAATTAATGGAAAGTGTTGTAGAATTAAGACAATTGTCAGATAGCAAACGGCATTCTTATCATACAATTAATAGTTTGGAAAGGAAATTGAGCGGGTATTAAAAGATAGTAGTCAGAGAGCTGATGAACATTTTTAACAAATTATTTTCTCCTGGCTGAATTTTACAAATGCCTTAAATAGCCTTCTAATTAAGCTATTTCCAAATTTATAAGTCCTGGATCCGGTTCCCTTGGGTGCTATTGGCCCAAAAATGTAACCCTAAAAACTCATTTTTAATTTACTGAGTTATACATTATATTTATTACATTCAGATAAGACTATTTTCATAGTTACACATGATAATTTTGGGGCCAAGGGATAAAAACTTAAAAAAGTGCCTTCGACATATGTATAATAAATCTAATTGTTTTTGATTAAAACAGAAATTTTATATATTTTTTGATTAAATACAGAGGTAATTAGTACAAGGAACCGAAAATATTTTTTTTGCAGATACGGTGTTTTGAAATTTACGGGGCGATATGACTCGGGAAGTTAAAAATTGGGTTTTAGGGTATTTTAACCTTTTTAGAACCCGACAATTTAGAAATAGCCTTATTAGAATTAGTACTTTAGGAAATATGTAAAATTCAGCCGGGAGAAAATAATGTGTTGAAAATTTTCAGCAGATCTTAGACTACAGAGCTTCTACGTTAGATGAATTCTATTAACTTTGATGGGTGCTCCATTCATTTTGTTTATTTTGCTCTCTTAATTACGAAAATCAGGTCAAATGTTCGTTTAAATTAATTAATTTTATCATGGGGCATTTTTCTTTAATAGAGTGTTAAATGCAAGTTTAATTACATTGGTTTACAAGGTTTTAAATGCCGGAAAAATGAAGGGACTTAGTCAATGAAAAGAAATGGCACCAAAAATTGTTATTTTGTGTAGCGGACATCCTTTACGCAAATCACCCGGTGAAAAACTAACAGAAGTGTTCTGTTACCATCCACTACTACCCTTTAAAATATCCGCCCATGTATATTTATTGCAATTTACATTTATTATTTGACTATTAAGGTTTTACAAGAAAATTTTTGCATAAACTAACCTTAAAAGTTCTTACTTCTGAGTTCCATTTTGTTTTGTAAATTGATAATAAATTTATTTGAAAAGTTTTCCCAAAAATTGCATGATATTCCTGTACACCACATGCTTTTTAGAAATCTATGCGCGCCTGCCGGAGGTTTAAAAAATAACAGTAATCTATGATTCTTACCGCATTGGATTTAAATTTTTATGCATATTACCGTTCACATTAATGATAATTAATAACTACCTACTCAGTGTTCTAAAATTAGCTATAAAAGGTTAAAAAACTTGAACATAACTTAAGTTTTTTCGTAATAATCCTTAAAAAATTATTACTGTAATTAAACCGTTTAGGTAATCTGCTAATCTTGTAAAGTCATAAAACATAGTTTTTTGTCATAGCCAGCATGCTAATAATGAGGTTTATATATCTCTTTTTTTTTAGTCAAGCATAGTTAAACTAAATCCCAGATACTTAAAAATACATTCCAGTAATGCAGTATGGCCTCATTTGTCTAAAATAGATCACAAATTAGACTGTTTCCCCTTGTCTTGTTCCTTTAAAAAAATCGTAACATTTTTATTGCATTTTCTAAGGTTTTTTTCAATGTTTTCCGAGTAAAAAATAGATTGCTTTGTTCGTTTGTTTGTTAGGTGTTTTTTTACCATCATAACTAAAAATTTCCTAAATTACCTCTTTCGCAATGAAACTTATTGTTAAGTGATTAATAAGACAATTATTGTCAGTTACTGAATACAATAAAAAATCTTTCAAATAGGACTTCAGGGCTTGAAGCCCTATTTCCCGAAAAAAAAAAAAACAAATAATATAAATCTGAAAAAAACGTACACTAAAATATTATTATTCACATATTTATGTGGCTAATGTGGTCGCGAGGTGAAGTATTGTATTTTCTTACGACGCTGAAGGTCCCGGTTAGATACTCAATTCCGAAGGATGACGGAGGATGACTTTTTTATATACATATACAAAAGAATAGTATCAAAATGTGATTTTATATGACTTTTTATAACACTTGTCCCTTAGAAAACTAAACCTGGACGCGTGTGATTAAAACGGGTATTAAGAAACTAGTTCCTTAATATGCCATTAATTCTATTTATACAAAGTATATCGCTTTCTTCGTGGGGGCAATATATTCTTACATTGTATAGATTTTATATAGATATAAAAAGCAAAATAATGACTCAAACATAATTCAAATAAGCATTAAAGAATTTATTTGGACAATAAAGAGCGACTACTTTGACGTAGTATTATAAAACTGGGCTTTTAATAATTTAATGAAAATAAAAGAAAAAAAAACATTTGAATAAAGAGACACGAAAGTCGTTACTTCGATCAAATTAGACATAAAACTATTCAGTTTATTATGGGAGCAATATTTATCTACATAAAATAAGATATATATTTACGGAAAGGGTTTTTTTGCCAGTCTGCATTATAGAAATTCGTATGCATGTACAGAACTTTAATTTTATTTCGCGGAAATAATGAATGGTGGTGGTATACACTTCAATAAAGTAAACCCATCAAAGCCGTACCCAGAATGTTATTAGGGGAAGGGGGGTTCAAATCCCCCAACCTTTAAACCTTGACAGCCAAATTAAATTACAAACTTGGGAAGGGGCACACTACCTCGGAATTTTGAGCACTTGTTTTAACCAAGTAGTAGAAGTACAAGGCCTAACAACTAAGCTTCCGAGTTACCTAACTAGTACAGGTTGACTATCCCTGCCAACTCTGCCTCATTTTATAATGAAAGGTCGCAAATACATCTTGCCAGACAAGGAAGCTTCACTCTTCTCGTCGAAATGTTGCACCTCAGCCTTAACGCCTTATAAAGTGGTATGAAGTTTCCTCTCCCTCTTACATCTTGGGCATAGTGAATTATTATTGAACTAAAGGTTTAAATTTGCCGCCAACTTTCCAAATACTCATGTTATAAATATTTTAAGATCCATTGATTGACATGATCCAGTTATTATACGGTTTTTATCTAATTGTTCAACTGAAATGCATTGATTTAGACTTTAGACTTTGAACTAGACTAGAAAGTGTCTTAAAAAAGGGTCAAAATATACTTTTATAATATTTAGTAAGATTATGTTTTTGATACAGCAGAGGTATTGTTTTTAGTCACTACAGAGGGACCAATGTCTACTACATATGGAAAGGCCACAAGCAGAATCAAGGCTAAACTTTGTTGTTGCGTCAAAGAAACATAATTATAAAAATAAAACTAAATCTGTCCGCCTTTTTTTAGGACGCCACTGGTCAGTTTTGGAAAGTAGTTAATAGTTCGGTAAAAATAGTAGTTTTGTTCAAGACCAGACTATCGTGTTCAAAATGGCCTCTAATAATACTCATGTAACAAAAATTGAAAAGAAATCTGCAGATGCTTAAAATGCTCACAGCATTATTTAAAAATTAAAAAAGACTTTTTAAACAGTCTGTGTAGCCAGAAGTTAAGATTCTCGACTATAAAAATGCTGTCCTTTGTTTTTTTTGTGTGTATAAAAAATATCTTTCCTGATAATTACATTTGATTTTAAAGCCTTTGAAGCCGTTATTGTATTCCTAATTAGTGTAAAATAAACATAAGCACGAGTGAATAAGTAGAAATATGGCTAAATATAGATGTATTCATCGTGGAATTGTTCATGGTCTGAAAACTACGGCGGCATGGCATGGCATATTGGGAGTCGAGGTATTTGCTACTGAAACTCCGATAACATCTTGATTTGTTATACACCCTGTTTTTATGCCGCCTAAACAATTTTTCAAACACGGATCCCTTAATTTTATTTATTGCTGACCACCCAAGGCACTATCGTCACTTTGGCTTTTCCTTTTTTTATTTGATAACCTCAATATTTATTGTTTTTTAGTTGTTGGGCCTTATCAGAACTTAAGGGCCTTGTAGAAACTTGTTCTTATTGATTTTTTATTGCTTTTATGTGTAAGGGGCCATCCATTAATTACTTTACGCTATTTTTGACTATTTATTACCTCCTCTCCTCTTGCCAAAGCAAAATACTGTTAAAACAGAATCAAAAAACCTTTTAAATTAAGGATCATTTAATATACAGAAGAAGACGCCAACTAAGTTATAGAATTTCTGTATTTTTAAAATTGTACACTGTGTATATTTGTTTTTTATCAGCATATAACAAATTATAAAAAAATCTTGTTGGATTAGTAAAATATTTATTTAAAATTGCAATAGTATGGTGATAAAAATTAAGATAATACAACAAAGCAAATATTTTAAACACTACGTTATTAATTATAATTAATCGCAAAAATGGAGATTTCTCCCGTTAGATTAGACCGGGACAAAAGTTCTACCCAAAAAGGATAGAATACATACATACACTCCCACTTCCACCCAACCAAACAAATTCTGTATTTGTTCTTTGTTGAACAAATACAATATTTACTTGGCCGGGCGAAAAGTGTAACTATATTAAAGAAATTACTGGCGCCATCTAAATTTTAGTAGAATTATCTTATTCTACAGATTCACATTAGCTATGTTCGTTCGTGCCGCTCACTGCTACACTTTCCGGTCAACCAAATAAATACTGTATTTGTTGTATGAAAAACAAATACAGTATTTATTTGGTTGGCTGGAAAGTGTAGCACAAATGAGATAGAGATAGGGTAGACGTCTTTTGTTTCATAATTCTAGTTGTAGAGAGCTCCATTGATTAGGTTCGAATAGTTGTATTATACAGCGTCTTAATAATAGTTGTATTATAAAACTTGTACTGGTAAACATCAATATTTAATGTATTTTATATTTCCTAAAAAGTAACACACAATTCATTATCTATCAACGAACTAATAACTCTTCTCTCTAGAATACGCATACCGTTAATACAAACTATCGCCAACATCTCGGTTTGTTTGTAAACAAATAGTAGGTATATTCAGACCTAAACAATAACAATAACCAGTAACTGTTATTGTTGTCTCTGTTAGAACAAAGCTGTGCGAATAAGACAGAGGAATGTATATGTTGGCTACGTTTTTGTCAGTTTTTACGAATGAAATGCCTATTCTAGAGAGAAGAGTTATTAGTTCGTTGTTATCTATACAATGAAAAAGTATCTGGTTGGGGCAACCAGTGCAACAGTTAAGTACGGAACAAGTATTTTTCTGGTTGTAGCTACCAGAAATTTGGTAAGAGCAAAAAACAAACTTTTTTGCCTACCAGATATTTAAAATCTACGCTTTGTTTCTGGTACTACCAAAAGTTGTGTTGTTGCCCTTTCCAGATATCTCATTGCAGCAACCAGAAAAATAGTTGGTCCAAACGCTTCATACCTCCAAATAAGGTGTAAGTGCACATTAGGGTATTAAAAAAATACGAATTTTTGAAAATTTTAAGCCCGCCTATCAAGTCGTAAAAAGTACGTTTTTTTTTAAGTTGAAATTTGGCATGGATATATATTTTTGCATGACATGGTATAGCAGATATATTCGATTAAAAAAAATCTCGCCTTATAAAAAAATATAACGGACACTACTTTCATTTTTTTGAAATAAAATTTGGCACAGAATTTTGTTATGGTATTTTTACGACATGAGAGGGGGCTTAAAATTTTCAGAAAATTCTATTTTTTTTTTGTTTTAAATACCATAGTTATTTCACATTATTACATAATTCAAGTTTTCAGTGCGACAACAATCTAATGCTTTAAACAGTAGTGGTTTTAAATCCACTTGGCGTTTTCTTCACTTTAATGTGACTAATAAGTGGCTATTTGTGTTGAGAGCGTGGCTAAGTTGCTAGAATTATGTTCTTAAACCGAGTATAACTCAAGACGCTAACATTAAGGTAATTTAGAATGAGATAAAGCATTCAAACGAGGGTAGTTAACGGTAAATTAGTAAAATTGTACTACATATCCGAAAAAGTAAATGGAAATTTGTCGTTCAATCTTGATTTGCCTTTCCTTACAAATGAACGTATTAAAACAGCTTAAGGCGATTACAGTGTACATTTCCATCAAGCTATTTTCTCCCGGCTAAATTTTACATAGTCTTAAAGTACATTCTGGTTAAGCAATTTCCAAATCGCCAGGTTCTCGATGCGGTATCTTTGGGTGTTAGAAGCTCTAAAATTGTACTAAAATTGGGTACGCTAAAAACCTATTTTTAACTTACAAAGTTCTATTTTCGTAGTTTCAGACCATAATTCTGGGAAAAACCGTCTTTAAAAATTTAAAAAGTGGCTTTGACATATCGCTGGCTTAAAATTATAAGGTTCTATGTTCTATAGAACCCCATATAACATAGAAGCTTATAATTTTAACCCAGCGATATGCCAAATCTATTTTTGTTTTTTTTTTGATTAGATAAGAATTTACAAATTAACTTTTTGGTTAAAAGAGACCATTTTCAAAAATTTATTCTTAAGAGGTTAACGTTTATACTTCAAAATTTAGACTCAAGGCAAAATGTAACCTTTTATTGTTACCGGTGATTCTCGTGGTAGCCAACGTGTTAAGGCACATGTAAAATTTAGACAGGAGAAAATACCTCGTTAAAAATGTTCACCAGCTCTTATACTATTGGCTTACTCGAGTAGTTTCCTCAAAATACCTAATTGCCCCTATCCTTAGAACTAAAAGAGCCGTTACTTAGCTTAGCAGGCCATTGAAATGGTTTTCGGGCAATACAAAGATCTTACTTTCATCGCATACTATTGCGAATTGCTTTTAAGGGTCAGCCAAAAGACGTCCTTCAATCAACAGATTAGGGAAAATTGAAATCGTAAATACTGCGGAATTGCATCTATTCATCCAATTAACTTATTTAATGCTGGCAGCATTATTACCAGCATTATGCTGCATTTCAACAACACATTTTCAAACACCCTATGTTAGATGAGACACGTACGAGGAAAAATTAAAAGTCATGTACATTAGACTGCCCTTTTTAAGGGGTTTAGTTGAAGTCTAATGCTCTCACCCCCTCAATCTGCTCCAAATAGATTTAAAAAAAAGCCTGATCAATTCTATGTTGTCAAAAGTAAGTCCAAACCTTAATTAAATCTTTTTTAGTTGCAAAATAATTTCCATCGATTTTTGATTTGGGTGGCTGAACACAAATTTCAAATCCCTTTCCAAAAATTAACTCTAATTTGAGATAATAGTTTTTTTTTGTAGATTTTAACTTTTAGGGTACTTACTTTGAAGTATATGAGTTTAGTCCTAAAATATATTTACTCTAGTGTTAAGAAAATCTCTGTAACAAATTTATATATTTTAAGCGATCCAAATTGACCTTCCCAAATAAATATAACTAAAAGTCACTTTGTCTGTTATAATAAGCCTGGGACAAGATAATGTCCCGTATATTTGTAAGGGGTTCTTTAACTGGTGTAACGGTATTTTGTGTGAATTAAAAAGGCGTTATGATTTTGATTAATATTTCATGTTAATAAACGGTCAAATAAAAATCAATTAGTGTCATTTAATCCAAATATATGATGAAAAAATTAGTGAATTCGTGTGTAAACTACATTGTCCCGTAGGTCTTGTTAATGTGTTTCAATTGTCCGGCACAAAAAATGTAAAACACATACGATTGTCATATAAATAATGAAAAAACAAACAAGCCATGAAGATGCAATGCTTTGCGTTACATAGTATAGTCTTCGGAATGGATAGAATAATATAATTTTCCAAAATATATTCTTTCAATTTTTTTTAATTTGGAATGAACTGCTTATTTTTGAGAAAGAACATAAGTACTTTTTATTTAAAGATGACCAAACTCTTCTTTCACCCATTTATTTTATTTTAATTGGCAAACTTTAAAAAACTTAATTTTTCTACATTTTGTTACTGGTTTTATCCTCACGAAACTATGAAAGGATACACCAAAGGATGGATGGTGTGAGTTACGATATATGAAATTTTAGGTAAAACAAATATGAAAATAAAAAACAAAAACTAACTGCTTAAAAAAAAAAAATTGAGCAAAAAACCTTGAATAAAAAAATTTTGATAAAAAATTTGGGAAAACAAAATCTTAAGCAAAAATTTTGACTAAGAAGATTTTGATCAAAAATATTCACCAAAAACCAACAAAAAAAAATTTAAATAAAAAAAGAATGTAAAAAAACTAAAAAAATAAAATTAACAAACAAATTTTGAGAAAAAAAATTGCTAGTTTGGATGATGTGTATTTTGGAAACTGTAAAGTTAACCTGTAATACTTTTCTAGCTGTCAGGTTGCGAAGATTACAAAAAAAAAAAACAAATAACCAGCACAACCAGGTGTAATGTAATTTAAACGTAACCCTAGTTGGTACGGTCAATAAGTTCTTTATACAACCTGAATAAAGGCGACAGTATGATAATGTAAAAATGAGGAAAAGGGTTTACAATACCTTTACCCAGTCAAAATAAATTAAAAATGACCATGAGTGGATTAAATCGCCTGTCTAGCTACCTAATACCTCAAGAGCTGGAACAATGGCTTATAAGGTTCATTTATGTGTTTGTATATACGGGTCATTCTCATAGACGTATGTATTTATTTGATCCCCATTTTAAGTATACACATTGTTTGCTGTCTTTTGGCGAAAAATAAAGGAGATGATTCTAAGTCACAAAACATGAAAAACCAGCACAGGAACATAGGTCCGGAAACGAACCCCAAGAGAGTTAAGACCCTTTAAAATGGTTCTAAAAATAAGGTTTTTAATTAATAACTCTGGTATCCTTTGAGCTAGAGCGACGAGGTTTTGCACGTATACTTGTATTAATAAGGGCAATTAGTTTATGTTAATTTATTTTGTGCCACCAAAAATTTTACTTTTTAAAACGCAATTATTTCTTTATCATTAAGTTTAGGTGTTTAGGTGAAGAATACTTTTTTGCTTAGTTTTAAATGAAGAATCGCCATTCAGCAGTTTTTTTTCGTTCCCTTAGCGCTTCTTAAAAACTAAAAACTATAATTCTGGGAACTGAAGCAAAATTGAAGAATTCTTAAAAACTAAAACTGAGTAAATTTATTAAAGTATAAAACTAAAATTCCTTTTTAGATATGAAATAATTTATTTGCTAATTTTAAGTTTGAAAAGGTAAGAAATTTATAAGAATCTCCCTTATATGGTTAATTTAAGTGTATATTATACGTGGTCTTCCGGGGTTTAGGATTTTACTATTCACTTGATAAGATCTACGCCGAGACCCTTCGTCACCTTTTATATGTAATAAATTTGAATTGTTTAAATCACTATCTTTTATTTTTATTACACATCACCAAGCACTTTTGTTTTATATCGAATGTGGATAATGCACACTTTACCCATTTTAACACCCGTACAGTAGTATAAAGTTATCCTTAATTTATAGGGTTATTTACACCCTGTATAATACTACTGTAAGTATAGTTTGACGCACGGATCTGTGGCTACGGGAAATATGTTTGGAATGTGAGTGCAAGTGGGAGGCCCGTTGTAAGCACGCACGCCTTATAACGCTCTTGACGGAAAGAAGAGAGCGCGAATGATTCCTCCCCCTTCCGTTGGAGACTTGCTTTCATGCGGAGAACTATAGATAAGATAAAAGAATGTTTTTTTTCATATATCTACTTCTAAAGAAATTTTAATGAAATTGCCGTATTTACTGGATTATGGTAAATTTTACTGAATATCGGTCATTTTCACTGAAAATCAGTAACTTAGTAAAAAAGAAAAACAAGTTTTCCACAACCAGATTCTTTTCTAAAATAAAATTGATGATGGACATAAAACTATATGTGACCCTGCACAAAGAAACCCAGTTATTGTGTCAAATTTACGCATTTCTTTGTGCAGGGTCACATATATGCCAAAAAATTAAAATACCCCCGTTTGATACTGCCTCAATTTTTTTATACTTATTGGTTGTTATTAATACATTTTTCTACAAGTCTCTTTTTTTTCCAATCTTTTGTCTTACTAATTTAGAAAATTATTTTTTTACGGTTTATTTTTTGTTCAACACATGTGGACACAGGCGTATTTTTAAAGATATTTCAAAAATATGACACCATTTATATTTAGGTCGCTATTTTACATACTAGGTGTAAGTCACATAAACAGTAAAAAAGTTGGAATGAGATTCCTAGAAGTTTCTACAAGGTTCTACGGAACTCTAAAAAGTAAAAAGGTAATTTTGTCAGCGAAATATTCTATAGTATAGGTAAATAACTGTACTTTTCTTACATTAAGTTTTTAGAATAAAAGTTGCAACTTGCAAGAACATGAAAGCCAAACTACACAGATATATTTCCAAGAAGAAAAAAATGCTCAGATGACTGTAATTTTCCTAGACTATAAAAGTTCATTAGAACTACTTGGCTAGAAGTGTCCTGCTTGCTATTTATTTGCAAACATGAATAACAAAAAATAATGAATCTAACTGTATTTTATATTCAGAATTTTAGACTAGCTACTTGTAATTTGGAGTGAGATACTTGACAGTCTGCCCACTTAGTTGCAAAGTTCGCTCTTAAAAACTTCTTTCAATAGTCTAAGAGCTGCTGAATATTTTCGACAAGTTGTTTTCTCCCAGCTACATTTTACCTATGTCTTAAAGTACATTCTAATTAAGCTATTTCCAAAAGTCCACACTGATACAACACTAGCGTAATCAATAACGTAATTGGGTTATAGTATACAACAATAAATAGTTGTATATGCGCCAACCACTATATACTGCATAGAATACAACAACAAAAAAGTAAACGTGTTCGGTATTTGTAAACGAGTGCAGTTGTTTAATTTATAACAACAAACTGTTAAGCTATCAGGCTTTTCTTTGTCGGGCAGAGAGCAAGATAGGTGTGGCTTGCAAATCCGCAGGGTCTGCCTGCCACTCCTTCCCATGTCACGATACCCGCTTTAAAACACAGGCAATTCACCTGACCCGTCCGTCCAACTGGCTAGCAGAGCCTGGTCGACGACGTAAAAAGTTATTCTCATTTAACCCAAAAATTAGATATGTCATATGTCACTTTTTAAAGACTGTTTTCACTCCTTGGCCACAGAATTATTATATATAACTATAAGAATAGCTTAATCTGAATGTAATAAATGACTCGGTAAATTGAGAAATAAGTTTTTAGAGTCACTCTTTTAGCACCTTTTTTGGGCTTCCAGCTCCCAAAAGGAACCAGATCCAGAGCCTGTCAATATTGAAATAGGTAGATTAATTAGTACTTTAAGACTATCCTGTTTAGAAGAAACGCAGTAAAATGAGGCAACAATTATTGTTTGTATTATACAAACGATATTTCTGTGACAACTTAAATGAAAATCGCCTAAGTAAAATTCATCCGGGAAAAAATAAGTGGTTAAAAATTTTCACCAGCTCTCCGACTACAAGTGCACTGAAAACTAGACTGACCAATGAGTTGTGTCTTTGAGTTGCATTTTTACCTTTTTCAGAATCCTGTATAATTGTTGCCATTAATGAGTACATAAAAAAGTCTTTTATTATGCGCCTTTGTCAGCGATTTTTTTTATTTGTCATTCGCGATTTGTTCTTAATAAAGATACATTTTACGAGAAAGTGCCTTTTTAAAGCGGTATGACATTTGGTATACGTACAGACTGTCCCTTAATTGACAGGATACACTAAATGAATGCAAAACGAGCTGACAGCTGAGTTTACAAACCGCACGGTTCCAATGCGATTCCTTATATGACTCAGTTTATGATGATTTTACCTATAATATCAATATTCGATTACATTTTACATAATTTTATTTAAAAATACATGTTTTATAAAAGAGAACTTACATATTTTTTATATGTACTAACGATGCATAAATGGTTAAAAATATTTTTGTGCAAATTTAATTTATATTAGGTAGAAACATACGATTATGGTATGTGTCCCTTTTGATCTTTATATGTATTGTTAAAAGATCCTGTTTTTATGTATTGTGTAGCAGTGGAAAGGAAATAATCCTAAAATTATGATTCTCCATTTCCCAATTATAGCCATATTTTTTCTCCCTCGCAATTAAGATATCCTTAAAGGATTTTATCAAGTTTTGACTGGAAGGCATTTTCTTTATCTTACACGAAGCAAGATGCGAAAAACGATCAGTTAGAAATCTTTTATATCCCTTTGATGAAAAAATCTTAAAATTTTATGAAAATTATAGGGATGATTTTCTACTAAGTGCATTCGTCTTCTTATACTCAATATACTTGCAGAATATATATTTTTTTCTTTTATTCTCCATGTTTTTGTAAAACTTCTCTCTATAATTATTTTTCTCAAGAGGATGATGTCAAGCTGCTTTTTTCCAAAGAATTATACTTTTTGTCTTTTTCATTCTTTTCTGTACTCCGTACCAACCGCAGAATACATCTCGCCAAAAAAGTATTGCTTACATTTTATAAGGACTCCCTGACTTCTTCAACATCGATTCCTGTGTTTTAAAAGTTTCCTGTCCATTAGACGAAACACGAAAAAAAGCCTTCATTCTACCAAAAAAATTAAATAAAAGAGTGTACGACCTATTTTTATTTCTGAATTTTCATAACATGAAAAAATACACTGCCCAGTAAAATCGCTTTCCCATTTTTCATCTCCACGCATTAAATGGATATTTTATTATCATTTTCACTTTCAGCAACCTCAAAAACTCCAATATACAAATTTTCACTAAAAAGAAGGGGCAGATTTTTATTTTTTTTATATATGCATGAAAAGAAACTTCGGAACTATCTTTGTACGAACAAAATCGTAATGGCCCAATTATTTTAATTTTTTATTTCCAAATAAACTATTCCTGGTACTGTTACGAGAAAAAAATACTTGTCAAGTGAAGCAGAAAAGAAAATTAATTAATTGAATATCTGATTCTGAAGTATTCCCCTTTTAATTAGAAAAATTTACTTGCCTTTAAGTGTCACTACAAGAAGAAAAAATATACCAAATACGAACTAAGAAATGCAGTATTGACGTCATTTTAGGACAGAAAATTGCTGGGGCAAAAGGTAAAATTTTATCGGCAAATAAATACCAGTAGTGGAGTATGATGGTATAGTAATTGTATTAACTTGCAATCATCTAGGCTGGAAAATGGTAGATCAGTCAGTAAAGACATTCAAAATTTAAAAAATAATATTCATTTCTACGCAGTGGATAAAAAGCTTGGGAGATGATAAAACTCATTTTGCAACCGTTGTTTTACTTTTGCACTAATAAATTCGGTAAAAAATGACTGACTAAGCTCAGTTAAAGGTAAAAATACTGCGTGTAGATTGGTTGACTGTCGAGTTAATCCACGTTTAAAGTTAAATCATTGTTGGTGCATGTGGCCCTTAGTTATATGAAGAAAATAATATTGTATAGCTATTTCAAAACAATGTTAACCCATTAAGGACTATGCCGAAATATTCATACAGATTTACAGATTTTTGTAAGGAGTATTTTAAAATGAATGTAGATTCCAATTTATTTATGGCTTAGCATATGCAAAAATTATGTTTTTTTATTTCTTGTTTACATTTTACTACTAATCTCGTTTATCAAGAGAAAACGTAAAAAAAAATTGATTTTTTTAGTAAAAATTACTTATTTGGACTAATAATAGTAATATCTGATAAATATTACATATATTGTTCAATAAATTCATGGGTCAGTCCTTAATGGGTTAAGCTGACTTACACCCCCTCGTAAATAAATGACTCATTTATTCCCTTGTCCCTTTGCTTCACAGTAAATCCTGTCGGCAGATTCCAGACATTCCTGCGTACAATATGACTGTTCGGAATCGCTGAAGCGGTTTAAGTTTGAACCTTAACTGATTTACCTCACATATGGTTCTTACGTGTGTCTCAATAAATCTACTCAAGTCCAATAACAGACAAAGACTTAAACTTACTGGCGTATTTTCTTAGGGTGAAATTATATTTACGGACTTCAATTAGGCAACTCTAATTATGGTGTTTTTGGATTTTCCGTTCACCCCAATTAACGACGTTTAATACAATAAGAGACAATCAATTAAAACTAGCTTTTCGAAAAATAAATAACTCAGTATGTTATTACTAAAATGTCTTTACCCTCGTGGTGTTTTTCTATAAAGTTTGGCCAAAAATATCGTGTAAAACAAATTCCCTTTTTTTTCTGAAAATAAATTAATAAAAAAACTAGTTAAAAGTTGCAGACTTTAGTGTATTTTATGTACTATATATTGATTTACACCAAATTAGCTGATTATTGCAAAACATCGGCTGATCGTTGCACCTAATATGCTGATAGTGGCATAAAATCAGTTATTTTTATATCAAATGAATTACATTTAGCTCATTTTGCTTTCCCATTTTGAAAATTTTCAAAATTTCGGAAAGCCTTGTATTCGTGAAAAAATTTGCAAACATTTTTTTGCGTATTTTTGCGTTTTGTGACGTTTTATGTCAATATAAATCAATTTCAAGCAAAAAAAAAACATTGTCGCTCGGTCGATTGGTCGATCGGTCGTTGTCAGGGAAATCTTGTATCCACGATAACTTAAGAACACTTTAAGCTATAGACGAAATTTGGCATACAGGTATTTTACCGAAAATTCTCGCTCGGGATTGTTTTTGGTAAACATTGGGGTGGGGCAAGAGGGACAAATGGGGTAAATACAATAATTTTTCACAAAAATTTAAAAATTGCTATATAGGGGTTTTTGAGGTTGCTGAAATTGAATATAGCATAAAATCAGCTGATTGTCGATTAACAAATTCTTAAGCAGTAAGTTATAGATAATGAGCACATTTAGCACAAAATCAGATGATAAGGCAGAAAAACAGCTGATTTGATATCGAACCAACTTATATGGAACTAAATAAACTAGAAAGGTCATTTACCGTATCATATGCTTTTTCTTAATCAAGGAAATCAATTAATTGAATTTTTTACTTTTTTCTATTACAAACCTAAGCGCAAGCAACCATACAACATTCTAAAATTCCAGCAATTAAGTATGATGTGCAAATGGCGCCTGTTGTTTTTTCTTTAAAGATACTGGCTTTGACGATGACGACGATAACTTTAATGCCACCGATTTTTAAATGGATGTTATTTTTTACAGCAATATCTTTTACCTCTTAAGTTGTTTTTTGTTTTTTCTTGTTCATTCGTTTATCTAAATGCAAACTTGTAAATTCTTAAGTAGTAAGTTTTAGAGATAATGGGCACGTTCCTCCATTGTTTTATTGATTGCTACTAATGACACACGCTCTTCTGGAACTTATGTTTTAATGATTCTTGATTCCACACATTCTTTTTAAAGCGGCATATCTTTATACCAGGAAGACAATCTCAATATGCATTTTTTTTCAGCTTTGATTGAACATACATTATTATCCTTCTGCTTAACATGTCACACAATGCAACGAGATTTATGGGTCGTTCTTATAAAAGTGGTATATTTTTTTACTCTGCATTTTCATTAATCGTTAACCTCTTCAGGGACGAATTTTTTGTTTAAATTAATTTAGTAGCAAAAGTTAAAAATGCTTTTTATTGTCAAAATAAGTAAACAACTGAAGATGTGCGAATCTTGGCCATTGGATGTCGCTTGTGGTTGGAGACAAAGCAATGGAATTTGGTGATTTTCATTTTGCGGAGTTTATTTTTAAACGTACACATATGTGCCTATGTCCCTGAAGAGGTTAAAGAGAACTATTTTTTTTTTGTAAACAAAAATGGATGCTAAAGACGGTAGGTATAGAGAGTTTCGATTATACAGAAAACAAAAAAAAGATCTTGAGCAGTTCTCGATGATGTTTTCTATATTTTGGACTGATTCATACATTGTGGAATATCTCGGAAACAGTGACAAAAGTATAAGAACAGTTTTTGCTTTTAAAATCAACGAGGAATTTATTTATTTATTTATTTATTTAGTACAAACAGATATACATCCAAGTAGTACAATAAAAAGAAACATTACAAATATAAAACGTATCGTTAGAATATAATCTAAATAAAATAGGAATCTTAAATCTACCAAAAAGGTCAGATTTGTATTAAAGCCAGTGGCGTGGCAATTTATTTTTTTATTATGGTGACCGCATACCCAGATCTCCGCCACTGGATTAAATAATTTATCATTGAGAGTACCAAATTATGTAGGTTTGGACATTTTCTAAACGCCCTATACTTCTGGCACACGTATTTATTAACACCCTGTATATTTCATGCCTATTATTTAGGTTTACTATAGATATGTCAATTTGACATTTACTAATCGCCTACTAAGTGATTTTATTGCTATTAAAAAATATATTACGAGTGATGGCTGGATAGCGGATAAAATGATATATATGCTTGTATAAATCATTTTTTTTTTCTTTAAATTGACAGTAGTTTGTGGTAATTTAGTTTAAGTTAGTTTTATATGTGTTTAAAATTCAAAAATGTTTTTTTTTACATCCAAAAATAAAACAAACATTATTATTTTTTGGTCAAATTCAATAACGGATGTGGCCAATTGCAAAATTATCGTGGAAAATCAAATAATACCTTTTTTTTGGGAATGACCTATAACATTTAGTGTATTAGGGAAAAAGCATCCTGTATTTTCTTAAACCGAGTAATTAACAATTTAAAGGTAAGAGGGTGTAATTATTATGCTGTTATCACGGTAACATGATAAAAATGTGGTTTTTTTAAAATTCCTTATAAATCTTAATACAAAAAGGTTTTATAATAATGGAAATTTCATTTTTATAACAGATTTTTCCTGGAACATAAAGAGTATCACGATGATGATGATAACATAGTGGTCTATCATCTAGTGCTCGAGACAATGGGTTATCAAACAAAGGGATTCAACATTTCACTCATCTATTAATCGATATACATATTGTCTACTGCACGGAAGAGTATCGTAAGCGATCGTAAGGCATCGTTTTGTCAAAATAACTAGACTGTGGAAAAAACAACTCCTATCGTTCCTATCACTTATATGTCAGATCCAAATTTTAGAAAAAAATCTTATATAAGTATAAAATCCCTACTCATCAAATATGTTGTCATAAACTCTCGTTTAATCAAAATTTTAGATCTGAAATAAGTCAAAGGCACTTTTTAAAGACCGTTTTTACCTCTTGGGTCCAGAATAATTATGTGTATAAATGAAAATAGCTTAATCTATATATAATTATTGCATGGCTGGGTAAGTAAAAAATAAGTTTTTAGGGTACAGCTTTTCAGCACCTTTTTGGGCTTCTAGCACCCAAAGGAATCGGATCCACAACCTTGCGATTTGGAAGTAGTTTAATTGGAGTTTGCTTTATGATATATAGAAAATTGGGCTGTAAAAAAATAAATTATTTCTTTTTGAAGGACGAAAGCTACAAAAAACGAGAGGATTTGATAAAAAATAAAGCGGTTTGGAATTACCAGCAAAAAACAAAAAGACCGCCATTTTTTTTCATGGGGTTAAACCTAGAACTTCGTATTTTCCTTTTCCTAAATACGTTTGATGTTAATTTTAGCTTCATATTATTTTTTAGTTTCTAGGGTTAGTTATGAAAAAAAAAACAACACTTACAGAATTTTAACGTGTAAAGGATAATATATCCAAAGCTTCAATAATGTCAATAAGATATTCACTTTATATGTGTTTACTTTTTACCACACTTTTATTGTATCGAGATATTTATGAATTGCACAAAACTTCTATTGTTGAATAATACCTAATACACTTTAATTTGACATCTTTATATACATTTTATTATATCTGCTTATTCGAACTATAAAAATAATAATATAAAACCACGTTCCATTCAAAATATTAATATTTTTACGATTTTTCCGTGAATTTAGTCGCTTATATGACGTTCTACTCGAAATGGGACCTTAGGAATGTAAAATTAATTTGGCACAAGACCAAATAAATAAGCACTAGTTTACCTAAGAAACAACTGTCAAATTATTTAACCAATTTATTAACTCGTCAGAAACGGTCTCTTGTATTTAAAATCAAAACTTAGCAAACAGTTAAAATTTGACAGTTAACGTTAAAAACTTATTGTGTATAACTTACCTGAAGATGTCGTTAGTAGTAGCATGAAACGAATCGTCGACAAGTAACAGTTTTGTGGCCTAAATCTGAAAAATAAATATGAATGAATTTCAAATCAAGTTGTGGTCAAAAATAATAGTAAATACGTATTTATTTAATGTCAAATTACATTATCTACAATACCCCCCCAGCGAGATATATTATCATAGAAATACCTTCAAAACTATATTTTTGGTGAATGCGCAATTTTTTTCCTTAGGATGCCTCCCCCCCTTAAAATGAAATAAATCCGCCCCTGGCTGATTCAAAATGAAACCGCGGACAGAAGAAACGATTCAATTATTTTTTTAGTGATTTGATTTGATAGCAGTTTGTCATGGATAACTAGATAGGTAATAATACAGTAAAAAGAAATATTTTTTTGCAATTTAGAATAAATTTTAATTATTTATTAGTATTAGTAGCAATCGAATAAAAAATATTGTATAACACACGGGTGAAAAGTTAAATTTTGATTTCGTAGGTTTATTACCCTCGGGTAGGAAGCCCTCGACTTCTAAAAACTATTCAATCGAAAAATCAACTTTACGCCCTTGTATTATAAATAAATATTTATTTTACTCGTGAGATAGTAACACTTAATATAACGCCTTCGCCAAAATTGTAAATATCAAATATTTTGAATTAGTAAATGATTAATTATAGTGAAGTTAATTGTTGATTTGGACTTTTTATATGTATATACTTCTTAATTGTTGATTTTTTTATGTTATAAGTTTTTAAAGTTAAATTTTGTTTAAATTATAAACTTTTTATTTATTTTTTTTTTGAAAAATAAACTATGTGGTAATTTCCCATTGGGAAAGTATAGAATTATTGTCAAGTATATTTGAATTGAATTTGAATATGGGAAAGCAAATAGACAAAAGTAATAAATATATGTTATCTTATAAGTTCCCTTCCCCACATAGCAATAGAATGCTCCTTTAAATCACTTCTTATATACTGCAAATATTGAGGTATACATCATATGTATAAAAATAAACAGAAGTTTAAAAGATAAAAATGATAGGGTGTGAAAAGGAATCGAATTGAAATAATATGTGTCGTATCACTAGATCTTACATGGTTAAATTTATAAGCTTATAAGAGGGCTTAGAACATAAATTAAAGCTTTAAGCTTTTCCTTTTCACGACTTTATTATGCTGATATACTGATAGCCATGCAAAGATAAAAAGTTTTAAAGGAAAGAGTTGTTTTGGTTTTTGCAAAAGTATTTTGCTTTTCTGTACATTTGAAGATAGGTGAAATTCTTTTTATTTTTTTTTTGTTTTACTTTTTACTTTCCCCTATCACAAAAAAAATTCTCTCTCATATGACCAAAAGGACTGTCTCATAAAAAATTAAAAAATAGTTTTGGAAAAAAAATTAAAATATATTTTTTTTAGTACTGACCCCTAAAACCCCCAGATATTTTTGTTTTAGATAAATACGACAGAAACCCCATACTAACACTTTATAAAACGTCCATAATACGTCTTGAGGGAGGGAGGAGTCCAGCAGCAATGTCTAGAGAAATGTCACAAAAAAATTACCTGTAGTTTATCTTTTTTATTTTTTAAAGCTTTTGTTGTTTTTACTATTTATATATTTATACATAAAGGACCTTATGTTTAAAATGTAATAAAATTATGTAAAGTATAAAATTATTTTTTTTTGTGTATCGTATCGTGAAATGGGGGGAGTCAGTGTCGATGCGACCTTTTGTGACCAGGAAAGGGGGCGTAAAAAATAGCCAAAAAAGCATAACATAGATCATGGACGCCCCCCTAAGATAATTTGAGACATATCTATAATAAAGGCTTTAAATATCCGACTAAAGTCATTTTTAGACGTAAATCTGACATAGTTTGATTAAAAACACGTCCGTAGGTAAAAAAATCATGTATACCAGTGTAATTAAAATTCCTATAATGGTAATTAATTATTAAAAAGTTTTTTACACCTTTCTATACAGTAAGTTACAGGAAAAATAGTTTTGTTTCATGAACTATTTGTCATTTAATTTGATTTAATAGTTCCATTAATGTCAAACGTATTTATTTTCCTCGAATATGATTAAACTTCAGTTTAATGTATTTTCGTTGTCACGTATTTTATCATTTATTTTTAATACTAAAAGTAAAAAGGAATTTTTATTTAGTATATCTATAAAATTCTATTGTAGGCTATAATTAATTAATTATAGTTATAGTTAACAAGTAAAACATTTTATTGGTTAGTTAATGTATAATTATAACTAATTTAACCAGTGACATAAAACCTAAGAAACAGTAACCCTCATTGGTGAATTTAAAAATTGTACTTACAACTACTTGTTGAGTGATGCGTTGTTGCCAAATTTGCGATAATATAATGGGTTTAAAATAATAATAAAAAATAAAACCTAGAAATCAGTTTTTTGTAATTTCTTTTCGGCATTTTGCATTTTTTAAACTATTTTTGTCATTTAGCCCGAAATTCCCTGTTAAAACGATATTCTCCTTTACATATTTTTTTCAGTGTAGATACTGGGTACTTAAGGGAGTTTTTTAATTTGTACAATAAATACTGATATATAATTTTAGTCTCGTAAATATAAAAATATACTAACGTGCACGTATAATAATCTTGAATACAATCATGGGAAATAAACCATATGTTTTGCTTGTACTGTAACTTTTTTTATTTAATACTCGTTTTGTTTTACACCTGTAATTATATTATTGAGATTATCAAACCCCTTACATTGCCATTATATTCTATTAAATTATTAAATTTTTTTTTTCAAATAGCGTCCATTACTCTTGGGTCAAAATCTTTGTCCTGATGTCATTTTAGACATTTTCACACGTTGTACAATGTCCCATCTTATAAAATAATAAATGGGGTGTAATGTCTGGAATAAATAATTCTCTAGTCGATCAAAAATTATGATGTACGTTCAATATTTTTTTTATTTTTTGATGTTTACCAAATATTTATCAATCCTTATCAAAAATTTGGCAATTCTGGTTAAAGTTTAGCCTTATCCCTAAATTATTATTTAGTTTCCTTAAACCGTTGTTATATGAGCAGTATTTCATTTTAGGCCTGCTTTACTTTTATCTTAATCCCACACAGAAAAAAAGGATTTCTTGTACCAAGGACACGTTCAAAGCCATATTGTCTTGTTTCAAGGCTAGAATTTCTTTGAAACAAACTAAAGTCAATGTCCTTGATTGAAGAACACGGGTTTTTAAATAAAGATCCGCGCTCTTCATTCAAGGACATTTACTTTGGTTCAAAGAAATGCTAGCCTTGAAACAAGAGCATAAACATATTAAATTAGATTTTACCATCATAGCTCTGCCGCTCTATTTGAGCGGCAGAGGTAAAATTATTCTGTTGAGCGGTCATAAATAAACTGAATCTGATCTGTATTTAAAATATAATTTTTATACAAAAAAACAAATCTATGTCAATAAAGTCTCAAGAGATAAAAATATCCAAAAGCTATTCTGAAATTCAAATCAAAACCCGAAATAACAAGGAAACGAGATTGCAAACAAGCATCCATCATGTACCAAACACCCATTTTAAATTTCAAATAAAAACAATTTTGGAGCAAACATATTTAAAAGTGGATGCATATATGCTCGGTTTTTCAATGATTGACAACAGGGGGGTTGATATTATGCCTATACTCTATGGAAATGTGGTGAAAGATGGAATGTACAAACATAGGCGGAAACATGCATACCAACCTATGCGTCACGGTTATTTTCAATTCTTTCAAAAACAAGTAAATACCTAAAGGTATCTATTGTGTTGTAGTATTTATTATAAATAAATACACGAAGAAAATCGTTATTTTAGTACTCACAAACTATATTTCTTCATATTTTTCTCAAAACTATTATTTTTAACTGTAAAACAAGCCGTGAAGATATTTGTGTGGGCTAGTAGTAGAGGGAACCACCGGATTATACTGACTTTTGAACCAATTTTTATAGGGAGTGTCCCCTTCACTTCACGCCTTCGCCAAATTTCAATTATTATTTAACTGAAAAAGGCAAATCGGCGCCAGTGAGAATCGAACTCACGCTAGTTGGATAGTAGACTTGTCATGTACAGACGCACAGATCTGTGGCTACGGGAAATATGTTTGGAATGTGTGTGCAAGTGGGAGGCCCGTTGCAGGCACGCACGCCTTATAACGCTTTTGACGGAAAGAAGAGAGCTCGAATGATTCCTCCCCCTCTCGTCGGATACTTTGTTTCATGCGGAAAACTATATTAAATCTCTTCGAACATTTTTTTCATAAAAGGTTATGGCCGTAGTCAAACAAAAACGTATCAATTTGGTTTTTATTATTCCAGCACAGCAAAAAAAAAGAGAAAAATAGGTTATAATAAATATCTTAACCATTTAAACTGATTGCTTCTTTTTCCTAAACGCAGTGATGAACTGTTATAAAAAATGCGATATTTATGTATTTCCAGGGTAATAAGATATGATATGTATATTTTATTGTGCGCCCCTGACGTGCGATGAATCTATATGTATATATTGAGAGGGGTAAAGCTAGCAACTGTCACACAGAATGTATTGAGGACATTCACAATGCAGATTAGTGTGGCGAACAATTTCTCAAACCGTTCACAATTTTATTTTTTATGTAAATTACATCCATATTTGTCTATCCACTGGTTTTTCATATGACTTTTTCAATTCAATTTCATTTCAATTTTAACTCCTATATTACCCAATCAACTAACCCTAAAAATGTAACCCTACGCAAATTTTTTCCATATTTGTTTCGACGGATGTGTGCATATTAAGGGCTATTTATTATTTTGATATGTAATTTTTTATTTCAATTGAAACGGATACACATTTATAAAAAATAACATTCTGTTTTAAATTGTAGGGTGCTTGAACTTGTTGCCTTAATTATTGCCTGTTTTACTTTAATTTACATCTATATTTAAAATTTTCGCTGTAATACATGATTATTTTTGTAAATTTTACTGATTTTAATTTTTTGACGGCAAAACTGTATTGCATAAAATAACATATTTTTAGACGTAAATACTAATAGTATTTACGTCTAAAAATAAATGGATAATAATTATGATCCATTTATCATGTCAATCCTTAATATTTTAATTACTGCTAGATATATCAAAAAAAGTTTTAAACAAAAGTTATAATCTTATAAATTAAGCCCTTAAGCTTAATGGGAGCACAAAATGGTGTACTCATATATGTGTGATCATTTTATCATTTTAAAGCTCGTAAAATTCTCTATTTGATCATATGTTTTTTTTATTTTTTTCAATATTTTTTTGAGGGGGTTGAAAAAGTGTTAAAAATGCGAATTTTTGTCAAAACTTTTAAATTTTACATTACAAAAATGTATATTATACTTTTTAACTATATTTTAAATGATATCAATAAAAATTTTAAAAGAAAATCTAAGAAAATTGGATTTTTTAACAAAAAAAAAATGAAAATTCAGCCGCCAAAAAGCTTTTTTTTTTAAATTAAAAATTATATGGTTATAAAATATAAAATTTAAAATTATGTATCAAACGACCCTCATTCCATATGAAAAACTGTTCCCCCTTACCCCCCAGCCATCATTGTGACCCCTAAACATATCAGATATACACCATTTTGTGCTTCCATTAATCTGACATAACTTTTGTTTAATTTTTTTTATATACATGTATCAAGCGGTTATTAAAATATTAAGGATTTTAATGATAAATGGACAATACCTAGCGAGAGACGGTAAATAACATGTCCAAATAAATATATGTTGCTAAGTATATGTGTTTAAATTAAGAATATCCTTTTTTCTGTGTAGTTCTGGTGGAAACTATTACGATGAAATATAAAAATATAGATCATTCTTAATGATAAGCAAGTAAAACTAAGAAGTTAATTAGTTATTATATGGGGCTGTGTAAAAATTTTATTTCATATTTATGATAGTTATAATTTGAGGCATAAATTTTATATCTCAATTTGTTTCGTATCTTTATAAGAAAAGTAAATCTTATATAATATAGGACAGTCTGGAGCTATTAAACTAAAAACAAGCCGTGAAGATATGTAATGCTTCGCATTCTGTGGTATACTCGAGCGCATATAGTTTGACGCTCGGATCTGTGTTTGGAATGTGTGTGGGAGTGGGAGGCCCGATGTAGGCACCTACGCCTTATAACGCTCTTGACGAAAAGAAGAGAGCTCGAACGATTCCTCCCCCTTACGTCGGTGTTTGGACTTTTCCCCCTTTCATGCGGAGAACTATTCCTTATATTAAAAAGTGGCTCCCTCTTAGTATAACTTTTTGTTTCTGTAAATTTCACATCAATCAAAGATTCCGTTTCTAATATCGTGCGCACAAAAGACGAGAAATACAGATGAACGGACGGACGGACGGACAGACCGACAGACAAACAGACAGACATACACATTTTTTGAAAGTTGGTCAGAATTCGATAAAACGCACGTGTATAATATTTTTTGTTATAGGGTACTTTTTAAGGATTTTGGAAATTTGAAAACCATCCTATAATGCTCTTCCAGCTCGATAGCTGTGAAGTGTATAATAATGCCACAATAAAGACATTAATACCATCTGACAAATTAATCAAATATAATTTTTCTTCCAGTTTTTCTTATACAATTAATATATTAAATGACAGCTTATTATTTTTATGAAAAATGATAGATATTATTTTATTACGTCTCATTTAGAGCTTGCCTCATAAGCTTTTATACAAGGTAGTTAAAAACCTAATATATAAGTAGATTATTTTTATGATCATATTTCTGTGATCTACTAAAAATTATATTAGTTTTTTTAATACCGCAAAGTATTATATTTCACCTATTAAACTTACTACTTATATTACTTTATTTGCCCAATCTTAATTAAGATATACAATAAAAGCACAGTGGCTAAATAAGCTTTCAAAATGTATGTAATCTTTCAAACAATATACAGTGCGTGTCAAAGGCCGTCCTCTCTACGTTTAGGGGCTAAAGATTTCAACCTGAACGGAACACTTAACAATAATATAATATTTTGGTATAAATTTGATAATTTAAGGAGAGGCAGTGAGGCAGGAAAAAAATAATTAGAAAAGGGGGTTGTAAAGCTACCTAACCAAAAAAACATTTAGTCATAGGCGTAGCATTTTTATATCCCAGAGTATTTATTATTTATTGGTGGTCAAAGTCAAAATTTTGGTTACAAAACTATTTCAAATAAAAACTTTTTTTGCGCTTTTGGGCTCGTCTCTTAAAGCAAGACTCGCCAAATATTACTTTGCCAATAAAAAAAATACTATTACCTATTATGCTTAAATAATAATCTCTTTTTATAAAAATCTAAAAAGTTAGATTAAGGTATGACATCTAAAAAGTTAGATTAAGGTAAGAGATTTTCTGATACAATGGGGTGTACATTTAAATATTAATATTGGACGAAAACCAAATTAAATTTGACTGGGTAATCTGGGAGAATGTAGGGAACAAGAAAATAATACGCTGGATATAATTTACTTGATGATTTGGCCAGAATAATTGTAGCAAGTCCAGTTTAAATCCAAACGGCACAGTCGACAGCTTCATCATAATTTAGTCTGTACCTAGTTAATCCTTAAAGAGAACAGTTTTAATTACGCGCATTCCCTATAGAGAGTTAAAATGCATTTGAACAAGCCGTGAAGATATGTAATGCTTCAAACTCTTTCGTAAACTCCTCGCAACTAGTTTTGCTCCTGATAAGGTTTTAAGTGAAAATTAATTTATTTTGTATTGGGAAATATCTAATTATTATTTTTTTAAGCAGCGCCCCCTATAACTGTTTTGTTTTGAAATGGTACGATTGATTCTTTTAATAAAAGTGTTATTTTTTTTCCTGAAAAAGTTTTTTTATTTTTTGAAGGTATTCTTTTCAATTTGAATAGGATTCATACGCTTCCTAGATTGATTTTTCTTTAAAATTAGAAGTGGATTATACATTCTTGAGTTTTTGCGCGGCCAAGAAAACATGACGGACATACGGACGGACAGACGCACGGGCGAACAGACGGACGAAAAGACGGACGGACAGACTCACCGACAGACGGACGGATAGATGGACGAAAAGACAGAAGGCCAAATCAACGGACATTTTTAAAAATTGTTTAGAATTGTATATAATGCACATTGGTACATTTTTTTTTTGATTTTGTATATAGACGTATGATACTCCTCTGCTGTAAAGCTACGCGGAGTATAACAAGCCTGTATTATGAGTATATTCCGCTATTTGCAAAGAGGACTGTGCTATAACGGCAGAGGCACTATATCATACCCTTTGGATACCTTCGGCTCAAACTGAAAATGGTTAACGTTTAATTTTCAGACACAAAGGGAAAATTAACAATAAATCCATGACTGAAAATGTTTTTTAAGGGCATAAGTCCATCTTTTCATTCATAAATACACTGCCCAGTAAAAGAGCTTTCCCATTTTTCACCTCCGCCCGTGAAATGGATTTTTTGTTATCAGATTCACTTTCAGCAACCTTAAAAATCCCGATATACCAATTCTCAAGAAAACTACGGGGGGTGAAATTAGAAATAAAATATTAATTGATTCGTCGACCCTAAAAATTTTGACGAAAATATGGAAAATATTTAAAAATATTTTCCCCCTCACCCGAACGAGAACTTTTGGTAACATTGTTATGTTAAATTTCAAGTCTCTAGCTGAAAGTGTTTTAAGTCATCGTGCCCACAAGATTTCCTGGACAGAACGATCTTTCGACGGACCGAGCGAATTTTTTTTTGCTGGAAATTGATTTATATCGACATAAAACGTCATAAAATGCAAAAATAAGCAAAAAAAAATTTTGCACGAATACAAGGCTTTCCCTAAATTTTTAAAATTTCAAAATGGGAAAGCCAAAAATGATGACCTTTGTTTGTATTATTAAAATAAATTTAGCAACTCCAGTACGACTATGGTAAAAATGCCGACAAGGATCTGGATCCGGAGTTAATTTTGGAGGTGATTGGGGAGGATCAGGACCGACTTGGTTTTGGGCTCAGGGGGGCAATTGCCAATAAAACAGGGACGCGGAGAGACAATCTGGCCCCCGAAGGACAAAAATATCTGTTTTTGATGGGGGGAGATTGCCCCCATCGCCCCTATGGAATCCTTTAATGATTTTTTCAAGACATGCTTATCCCTTAGTATCTTACAGCAACAATTATAGTTAATAGGATATCACTGTTTTGACTTTAACATGTCTCCTTCTCATTATTACAAAGAACTTATTTTGGTTAAATGAACATGTTCTCGTTACGGTTTCTATTATGGATATTATCATACTCTTCTTAGCCAAACAGTTGTTGAAGGTTTACTTTAAAATTTACACAAATCTCAATTTTCATCTGAGAACAAAAATTCCGAGAAATTTAAAAAGATTATGAAAAATCAAGAACAGAATTTCCTTGATTTTACAAACATATAATACCCCAAAAAAGAAGAAATGTTTTACCATATTCTTCGAAATTTTATGAAGATCTAGAAGGAATCCTGAAATTGCGCATATTTTAAAAAGAATAAACGTGGTTTTTGGTTTAATTTAATTTTTTTTAGGGGAAGTTTTGTTTTTTGTTATCAAAAATTATTATTTGGTAGATTTTCGCTTTTGAAAGAAAAATTTATTAATTTGCAGCCACGGACCGAAAAAAAATACATTTTCTCAACCTCGAAAATCCCAATATACCAATTTTCACGAAAACTACCCCACCCCTCAGGGGGTGGAGTTGAAAATCCCTATATAACCAGGACAAACAGATCGACCGACATTTTTTTTTTGCTTGAAATTGATTTATATCGACATAAAACGATATAAAACACAAAAATACGCAAAAAATGAAAATTTTTGCACTGAAAATTTTCAAAAGGGCAAAGCAATAAATGGTGAATAGTTCACTATGAAATGCTAAGCACTAATTATCTTCACGGCTTGTTATTATTATAGTTTCATACAATTTGTTTAATTTCCCAAACCTATTAACAAATTCAATCTACTTCAAAATGGTTATTGTTTTATGTTCATCTAAATGACCAATATTAATACAATAGTGCGGAAAATTAGCATTTAGTTTTGATTAATTTAAGATTTTTCTCCTAAAGAGATTGATGTAAAATTTAATTTTTTTTTTCTAAGTAAATTTTTTTTATAATTCGTGGAGAAATGTCAACAAAATATTCCCGTCTGTACCAATATTAGTGAAATCATTGTATCTTAAAACTATGTCAATTTACCATAACCTTAACCCTTTCCCCTCCAGCCGGTTTTTCAAGGTATAGGTTCCTATACCAGATTAAAATTTATATGGGAAATGCCATATATGAATATCCAACTGTGGATATTGTGGTAAATTTTGCTATACCTGCAAATATTCATACGTGGATATATTAGAGCGGAAGGGTTTAAAGAGTATACCGCCAATTGTTGAACTGGAGTAGTTTTGATACGACAGTTTAGAACCGACGTATTAATATAGGGCCCTTAAAAATTTAACTTGTCAATAAACAAATACATCTTTGTTGTAATTTACGCTTTGAGATAAAGGTTTCAAATTTTCTTTCAAAAATCGGGGCGAAGGCAAAAACTGTTTTTTTGTGTGATAACTTGCTTAATACTAGCCGTTGTTGAACTAGAGTAGTTTGATACGACAGTTTAGAACCGACGTATTAATATAGGGCCCTTAAAAATTTAAATTGTCAATAAACAAATACACCTTTGTTGTAATTTACGCTTTGAGATAAAGGTTTCAAATTTTCTCTCAAAAATCGGGGCGAAGGCAAAAACTGTTTTTTTGTGTGATAGCTTGCTTAATACTAGCCGTTGTTGAACTAGAGTAGTTTGATACGACAGTTTAGAACCGACGTATTAATATAGGGCCCTTAAAAATTTAACTTGTCAATAAACAAATACACCTTTGTTGTAATTTACGCTTTGAGATAAAGGTTTAAAATTTTCTCTCAAAAATCGGGGCGAAGGCAAAAACTGTTTTTTTGTGTGATAACTTGCTTAATACTAGCCGTTGTTGAACTAGAGTAGTTTGATACGACAGTTTAGAACCGACGTATTAATATAGGGCCCTTAAAAATTTAACTTGTCAATAAACAAATACACCTTTGTTGTAATTTACGCTTTGAGATAAAGGTTTCAAATTTTCTCTCAAAAATCGGGGCGAAGGCAAAAACTGTTTTTTTGTGTGATAACTTGCTTAATACTAGCCGTTGTTGAACTAGAGTAGTTTGATACGACAGTTTAGAACCGACGTATTAATATAGGGCCCTTAAAAATTTAACTTGTCAATAAACAAATACACCTTTGTTGTAATTTACGCTTCGAGATAAAGGTTTAAAATTTTCTCTCAAAAATCGGGGCGAAGGCAAAAACTGTTTTTTTGTGTGATAGCTTGCTTAATACTAGCCGCATGACAAAAAAATGTACCCAAAATCTGTACGAATTTTGTTTTGGTGTTTATTATGAAGAAAATCAAGAATATAATATATTATTAATATTATTAACAATTCTGATTAAAGCTAATTTAAAAAATCTTCCAGTGTATAATTAATTCATTAAAGTCATTCGGTTGCCCAGGAAGTCGTTTAAAGTGTTCCCCACAACTCGATTGTGTTCAAAGATATTAATAATTTTATTACACCGTGTTATTAAGATAAAGACTTAAGATATTCTGCGGTATCTCGCCCTTTTTTTTTATCATTATAAAATTTATATAGATACAATGAATATCTTATGTACAATAGGTATAAAAATTAAACATTAAACTTTTATTTTTATTTATTCTTTACTTTAATTAAACAAAAATTATACTTTTTACAGGGATAAAAATTTTATGATACTGATATACATTTTTTTTGTTGTTTTATTATTTGGTTTTATAGTTTGATTTATGGTTCGAATAACAAAAAAGGATTTAAGAGAAATGTATATCTATTGTTTGTTAATGGTTTCATGTTATTATTGGAATTATTCTATTTTCATATAAATCTGGATCATTTATCCCGTTTAACGATTCGTCTTTCCCGGTTGTTTCCCAGTTTTAACAACTAGGATCAAAATTAACAAGACAAAGGTGTTGTTCTTTTATTTCATATTCTAAAGTGATGTAAGCCAATGTTTTAACCTCACTTTGTACTTCAAATGAAAACAAAACAAGTTTTGTCTTACTTATTCTTAGCAGGGGTGCCCCGAAGCGATTTTATTGGGGAGGGGGAGGGGGAGGCGAACCGTATATTTCCCTACTTAAAATTAAAAAAATTCCCAAATTCCAAGGCGTAACTTTACCCCTGCAAAAATTTTTGATGATGTCAAAAAAAAAAAACACCCCTAAAAATGTCCTCACCTCTGAAAAATTACCCAACTGTGCTACTACGATATTCCCAACTGCACTCCCAACTACTAGCCAAATTATCTGAGAAATGTTGAAGAAAGAACGACCCCAAAAAACTAACCAAATTTTAGGTTTTCAGGTCAATAGGAAGCCATAATTTATCAGGTTATTTAAAAGAATTATCATAAAAATTGACGAAATTGCTTTTTGTCTTTGATAAAGAAATTTATATTTTCGTAACGGTACATCGTAGTACCTATGACACATACACCATTCAAAATTTAAAAGTTTTAAATTAATACGTTTAGGTAACATTAAGTAATACTTATGAAAGCTTCTGAGTCATCAGAACACACATCTCGAAATAAATTGTAACATTACAGTTTTTTTTACAATTATACTTCAGACACGGATTTAATCCACAGGAACACCCATTAGTAGTTTTCTCCTTTCGAACTAAAATAATTACCCATTTTTTTTTAAATTTTATGATAAGAAAAGGTTATAAAAGTAGGGACTGTCTATTAAATACGCCACAACAGCGTTGAGGCGAGAGTGACCCCCCAACATTAAAAATATTAAACTAAAAAATCTCCTGACCAATTTCCTAAAAATATTGTTTAAAGGTTAGTTCTGATCTGGTAACCAGTAGCCTACAGACAGGAGATAAAAATCTGTAAAACTTTTTTTTGCCATAACACAACTTTCTTCTGGTCGCTCGTCAGTAAAAAATACAATAATGTCAAAAAAACAGAAACAACTTCTTCAGTTTCAGGCAGTTACTTAATGAACAAAAAAAGGTCATCAATAAAAAATTTACCGCCCAAGGCAGTATTTACCTTATAGGAAATCTGGCCCTGCGTATTCAGCGACTTAAACTTCTGTCATAAATAAACTTAAAGTGATCTCTAAATAAACGATTTCACGATTATATCTAGGTACATTAAAACATTAAACCACTCATTTTGTCAAAAAATATAAGGTTCTTGCTCGTTTAGCTTAAAACAAAGCACTCAGTTTATTATCTGTTATCTGAAGAGAAGTTTAAGAGGGTGTATAGATAAAATAAAGTTGTACGATATATTTTAGCCACTAAGACATAAAAACATTTATTGTGTATGGGTGAGGAAATGACACGTAAATAGAATAGTATAGATATGAAATCATTTAATTTGTTCGTGTATGGTTCCATAAATATTTTCTAACCACTGGTATAATATTCGAAACATTTATACCACAAGTTCTTTTTACCCTTTTTCTTCTTCTTTTGTTTTATTACAGATTGCCCTTTTTGACCAATGATTTAGAGGGATAGATAACTTTCTTATTGTATTTTTTTTTATTATATTAGTAGTAGTGGGAGGCATAGCGTAGTGGCTAGCGCGTATGTATAGCAAGTCTACTATCGTGAGTTCGATTCTCACTGGCGCCGATTTGCCTTTTTCAGTTAATTAATAATTGAAATTTGGCGAAGGCGCTAAGTGAAACGGACACTCCCTAGAAACTGGTTCGAAAGTCAGTATAAGCCGGTGGTTCCCTCTACTACTAGCCCACACAAGTCCTGGACTTAGGGGATGCTTGATTAAGTAGAATAGTACGAGGTTAAACAAAACAAACAATAGTATAGACTTTTACATACATTGTACAGTAGGGTGACCCACCAAATTTTCAAATTGAAAATTTATCTTTCAAAAACGCTAAAAAATATATATTCTATTTTTTTCTGGATACCCGGCATATCCAATAAAAAAAATTATGGTGGTTTTTATGTGGGGACCTATGGGCTATAAAATGAAGCAATGTTGCTCATTTTCTAACTTAAAAGGGCACAGCTCCGCCATTTTGAAAGAAACCATTCAGATTTTTTTTTAAGTTATCCATTTACTATCGCTTTATAACGTGCTGTGTTAAAAAAAATTAAATAAAAAATCCTTCGGACTTAAAACAAATAAAAAAGCTAAAGAAACATATCTTTTTAAAAAATGGCTGTGAGCGACCTCTAGATTTTTTTCAAAAATTTTGGAAAAATTTAGGGATGATACTCTTACCCCAATTAACAAATTTAAGGGGTGAGACCTCAAAAATTTTCGTGGGTCACCCTATTGTACAGTATACCATATAAAATTCTAGGTAAACATTCTGATTGTGGAAGCCGGTAGGTGATGAATAGCACAAGAGAACCATTTATGGTCAGGTGACTCATCATCGGGCGGCTTTTTTTAAACTAAAGTTACATTATATAAATATTTAAACTATTAAAGCATTATTGTTAATTATGAAATTCTTGAATAAACATTGTTAATATTATTTAATTTTTCCTGCATTTTTACAAAAATTGGAAAAAATATACCCTGAAAAAAAAATAATAAAAACAAAATTCTGCGTCTATAACTTCTATTTGCACAATATTTTTATTTATTTATTTATTTATTTATTTGATTAATTTTACATCGTGAAGAACCCCAAATAAGTGAAGAACCCCAAATAAGCTTCAAGCTGGTGTTAGAGACTCTTCACTAATTAAATATTAATAGTTAAAATTTAGTTCTTTAGTTTATACTGTTTTTAAGAGGGAATAATGGTAATGTATCATTATAATTCTCATGTTCAAAGCATGGATTATAATCCAATAATTATTGTTTTTAAACAAGTTAATAAAAATACCCTCGGAAGCGAAAAAAAAAGAATAATTAATTTTAATGTACTGGTTTTGAAGATACAATATGACAAAGAGATTGAGTAGTAGACATATAGATGTAATCTCGAGCAGGAGAATTCTTTTGAAATAATACTTGTATATTATGTCCAAGTGTTAAATACAGTTTAGTGTCTGACTCCCTTATAAATAAAATGCTATGATTCACCAAATAACGGTATAGATGGCCATACGTGAGGAGCATTGTCCCAAAATTAGATGTATTTATCTTTTTTTGCCAACAAAGATCACGATTCTGTAGAATACATTTTCGGCTTTCTATATAAATACTCCTCGTTTGATGTTTTATGATATTTCTTACTTCTGCTTATACTTTTGCACATATATTTAATGTATTTTCATCAATTTTATTTTACTGTGGTCGAACGAAATAACAATTCACATAAATTCTTTAATACATTTTTGTGGTTATTGGTATTTAGTGCTATTAAAAACTAAATTTATTCCCTCTATTTTATAGTCTACCGACAAACGGACAGATTTTTTATATGCGTTAACGCATCATATTCATTTTCAATATTGTCAAGGGAATAGACAGATTTTTTTTAAGATATGTGTACTCAGGCCCAAATAGAGGCCTTATTTTTGGGTAACAGCCCTACTGAAAATGACGGGTCTGGGCGGGTATAAATGGTGCACAAACCGTACTTGAGCGGGTAAATTTCATCCGCTCAAGTACGGTTTGTGCACCATTTATACCCGCCCAGACCCGTCATTTTCAACAGGGAGAATATAAATTGATATGTTTGAAGTAACAGGTAAATGATGTAAATTTTAAAATAAAAATACAAACCAAGATTTTGAATTTAAATGAAATAAAAGGTAAATAAATTATCTTGCAATTATTGGTAAAATCTTATAAAAAAAAGAAAATAAAAAGAAAACAAATGAAACATCCTTCTTTCTACTATTTTTTTAGTATTTTTCTAATCACTATGGGAAGTGCGTGTACAAATTTTCTTTCAAAATTCTTTTGAAAATCTCAAAAATCTCAACGAAAATCTCGGTAATTTCCGACAAGATATCTAAAATTAATCAAATATCCTAGATTGTTAAAAATATGAAAGATACAAAAATCCCGATTTTTTTTTCATAATTTTAAAAATATCATTTTTTGGATTGTTTTGAGGGATTTTCTATTTTTCTTTATGCTAAAAACCTACAACACGCAGAAAAAAATGCCACCGGTAATGTTTTACCACAAAATCTGCCAAATTAGCAGGAAAATGATAACACTGACACCAACCTTTTTTGGCCTAAGTATCTGAACATATTTATTTTCAATATTGTCAAGAACGGAATGGACAGATTTTTTTGAAGAAAATATTGATGATTTATGACATAGTCAATAATTTATTATCGCTTTAAATCTATTGTGGTATTTTGCTATTAACTATAAACGACTTCGAGATACAAAACCACATAAGTGAAATTTTAATTATAACATTAATGGTCTATTAATTGAAATGGCTGCATAATAATAGTGCTTATATGCACGTTTACTAAAAATCTACATTCTTAAATAAAAAGAAACTCAAGAAAATCAACGGATTTATGTGCACAGAGAAGAACATAATTTTAAACAGCTCCTAGAAATTTTCTTAAAGCTTATCCAGAAAAATACTTACTTCCTCGTGCACAATTAATATGTCAGACTATCGAACACTTTGAAAATAGAACACGTTGGCTATTTTGTTAGATCTCACAAAAGACTTCGACTGTGTTAACCACTAAACCTTATTTTAATTATAGTTGTGTATAAGCATATAAATGTATTGAATTCCACAGTTGACCTAACGTTATCAAATATACTGATAAGCGCTCTATCTCGAGAACGGTTAATTGTAGAAAATATTGCCTCATACCAATTTGTAGAGAATTTTATGCTCTACAACTTTGCTAATAACTCAAAATGTCATTTGAAGCAAAGAAAACAAGATAATTATATTGAATATCTTGGGACGCGGACACTTTTGAGCTTGAGCTTGAGAACTTATAGAATGTCAAAATAAAGATTTATACAAGTTTATAGCTTGTTACCTTTTATTCCGAGGTTTACCCCTTTTTCACCTTAAATGACTGTACTAGTATGTTTTAAATTTTTTTACCACACCGCACTACTATGAGTGGCCTGCTAAAATAATAAAAATGTTAGTGTATCTATGTAACGTAGGGGTTTCAAATATATGTTAAAAGTGTTAAATAATGGATGTCAGTGTAAATTTTGTGTTCCTATTAATAGGGATCTAGATATATTTTGTCTTATATCTAAATTGGGGAGAATGACCTATGATATATAGGTATGTGTTATATTGGGTTACAGATAAAGAGATGGTTTGTTGCAGTAAAAACATGAGTTATCACGCATGAAACTGTCCCACTGGTTAAATAAAACCTTAATTTTGGCTATTTGTGGTCAGTTTTGTAAATTTTTTCATTAATTTTACCATTCCAAGGAAATAAGTCTTTAAATATTATTATAACCCCCGTTTACTGGGACTTTGATTTCCTTCGGCTTCTTAATATTAATGCTTAAAAAATTAAATTTCGCTTCGTTGACGTATTTTTCTAAAAAATGGTATCTGGGAGTTTTTTGGGGTTGCTACAAAAAGAAGTTAAAAACTTCCAAACTATTTTTTTTTAATATTCCCAAATTTTTAAAAGACGCCCTTTAGCTCATTGGAGACAGATATATTACTGAAAAATTATCTTCTTTTTTATTTAATTAAAAGCTTCATATTTTTGTAAGTAACATTTGAAAAGCTTTGCTAAGGGGGACCTTATCTAGTAGAGCTAAACATATTATGGAAATGTTGGAGTTTTAGTTATTCAATTTGAGAATTTAGAAGAAAGGAAATAAGGAAGACAGGAAAATTGTCTTGGTTCTCATAAAATATTTATGGCACATCCATTTCATTGGCGCTGAGATTTATTTCAAGTAAATTTACTTTAACTCCCATTCATAAAAACCAGTCGTCATTCACTCGTATAAATACCTAGCTTTTTTTTTATTTTTTTTCGAAGTCACATTTATAGAGTTTTCTTTATTTTCGAGAATAATTATAATATATTATATTTAAAATATATATTTTCTTATTCAAAATATTTATAGTAGAGACGATGATATCACTGGCTTGAATAACCATAAACATAAAGTTATAAGCCTGCGCAATGCGCAGTGAACATAAGACACGGCGGCACATCAAGCCACTCACGACATCGTACATTATTATGACTGGTAACTATTAAACTTCATACTTTTTTAAAACTCGCGTCATTATAATCTCAAAAACAAAAAATTATGCGAGCTGGGAGGGGTCTTTTACATATATCAGTATTCTAATTATAATTACCAATAAAATAATTACCATTGGCTATCATTAAAGAGTGTCGCAATCTCTTAAATCCATTTCATCCCCGGATAATTTCAACAGGTAAGAAAGTTTTGTCATTCATTTAATCTGAAGACTAAAATACCTACTTAAGCAATTTAAATGGGTCGGGACCACCCCTGGGGCCCGGGAGCACTGCACCCCCTTGTCAACCCTGGGCAACAGTATAGTTTGATTGTGATCGGTAATTGGTATAGTTTTATGACAGGAATAAATCATAGATAAAGCAGTGGGTAATTTGCATTCGGGCAATTCAGTGATCGCATTAAAGTCAATATCAACAAAGTAAATTTGCATTATAGGAGATTAAGGAGGTAATATGAGCTAATAAAAAATGGAAATCGACTTAGCGGCAGTAAAATATAAAATATGCGATGCTTTGAGTTACAGTGCTTTTAGTCCAGTCAAATAACGAGAAATTCACATCTTAAATTGCATTAAATGTACACGGGCTGATATTTTAAAGGGTAGTAGTGGATAGTAACAGAAGACTTCTGTTAGTTTGAATTTTAGGGGTGAGTGCGGTTATCTCTCTAAATATGCATCTTACGATAAAAATGCCTATAACCAATTTTGTTAAGTAGAAACTTTAAACATCTTTCGATTCCTGGAAAAACCAACTGCTAATTTTTTTACCAACTATACCTCAAAATGAAAACTACCATGGATAAAAAGATGTTAATGTAATCCACTTTAATGGCACAATAAGCAACTTTATCAATTTTCCTTATATTATATTTACCAACTTTTTAGGAGTGATTGTGGGGTTTTGCCCCTATCCCCCCTTTGGCCACGGCGCTCGATGTGTTTTTCTTTACAGTTTATCGTGCATAGAAAACAGGGATTACAATGTGTAGTTGGATTTTAAAATAATTACAGTTTGCAAAACGGTTGGTTGATGAGACATTGATTGGAAATACCTGATAAAATCGTAAATATCTGGGTAAATCTATGTTAATAAATTTCGGAATAAATAGTTGAATTTTACGCTTATTTAGGCAAAATCGAGCAAATCTATTGGCGTCATTGGTGCTTAAACCCCTAGCAAAAGAGCAATGAATAAAATTTGCACGTGTTTTGGCGTTTTATATATTTAACACTAGAATGGTACTTATAGTAGAATATCAGATTTCTTTTGTAAGTTGTGAATCACCCAATAATAGGTTTTCGAACCTACTGGTTTAAAAATTGAACTCCATGTTCTTTCATTTGATTTTTTTTAAAATCATGTTTGTGAAAAAAATGCTATTGTGATGAAGAAATGGAGTTCATTTTTGAAACAAGCCAACTCAAAAGTACGAAAACCTACTATTGATCAGCACACAAAACAAAAGAAACCACATTTATAGTAGGTATAAAATTATTTTTTTTAATTTTTGAATGCAAATTTAAAAAATGCTGAAATGATAAAAAAACATTTGATTTTTGAAATCAGCATCAATAACTTCGAGAGCTTCTTATCTTTGCAGTGCACTTCATTGAATTTGTCTTGATCAAGCATTAAAAAATTATTTTAAAAGGGCCGCCCTATGATCCTCTCATCAAAATTGTATGGCTGAATAGTACAAAATGTATATTGTTTAGCAAATTCTCATGGGCTTATTATCCGTCACTTTTACCCAGATTAATAGCAAACAGTTTACTTTATTGACGGTTGCAACCGGTTGAAGCCAAATGCATCAACATTACTTTTATTATTTTTAGCTCTCCGTATTTAAATACTGACTAAAATACAAAATAAAAAAGAGTTTAATTAGCATATACGTATACTCAAGTCAGAAGAGGACCTTGGCCATCAGTTAAAATATATAAGCGATTTTTTAACCAACAACAACAACAATATATACCTATATTTAGCAGTCAACAATTACCCCCTTTATAACGTTTATTTTCGCTGCTCTCTTTAATCGCACCTCATGAATTCCTTGAAACCGAACCTGTTTTAAAATTTGGGGAATGGTTATGAGACATAACAGAAAGGCGAAAAATAGGTAGATTATGCGTAATTTTGGCGTCATACATCATTTCATAGCAATGACAGCAGCGGTAAACAAACTGACTGATCCGCGAATGACGACATTCGTTACTTTCCGTCCGCGATCTAGACATAACGTATCTCTGGAAGTTCTTACCTTGCAAAGACATACAACGCCTTTTTGTGCCAGAAGTATACACATACATAAATGTATTGTTCGAAATCATAGTTTATTTATAATCTATTTTAATGTTGTAACCAGGGTAAGAGATCATTTTTATTAGCTGTTTTATTTTTATCACATTATCAACTGCTCTATTATTAAATGTTTTATCACTATGAAATCGTTAAATCATAAAAAATACTTTGCATTATTAAAATCCAGATGTTTCTATATATTAAAATATGCATATTCTTCTTTCCCATACATAATAAGAAGAGATTTTGACTATTTCAGGCAAGACTGATCATAGTACAGTCACACCAAGGGGCTACAGGTTGCAGGGCCACCAAAAGCCAAGCCGGGCTCTATACACCTAATTGTAAACATGAGATGTATCGGACTTTAAAATGTTACCAAAAGAAAACAAGGGGTCGTCTATAAAATACGTCATGCAAATTGACCAAAACTCATACACTTCTAACCCCGTTTCTCGCGTTATTAAAGGATCTAGAGATTTCATATTTTCTCTCTCTCTCTCTCTTCTCTCTTCTCTGTTTCGATCACAATGCTTTCTTCTTTAAAGAAAGTAAAAACAATAATAAAATTTTTCGCATTTAATTATATTTTTTTATATGGGTTTGGAGAAGTTTTGGGTAGGTATTTAAATTATTATGATAGGACTTCATTTCTAAAGAATAATAAAATAATTTTTCATTTAAAATTTCGCAAAAATTAATGATTACGTTGATGACTGCGTGACAGTATCGTAAAAAGAATTTAAATTTTTGGCCCATTAATTCGTGATGACGGTATAGGACCGTAATTTTTACAGTCGTAGCTTTAGGAAAGTGGCGTAACAACAAACTGGCGTCCTGTGTGCAAAAATATTTCGGCGGACCCTTCTATAAAATATAAAAGAGGCAACATTTACTTTTTAATATATATTATTTTAGAATTAAAAAATAAAATTTACAACATTTTTATACAATTTTCCCATGTGAATACATTATAGGCTCAGCGCAGCGCCGCAATGACGTAAAGAAGAGAGAGCGCTGTCCGTTCAGTGATACCTCCCCTTCTCGTCGGAGCTTTCTTACCGTGTGGATGACTATAACACGCATTTTGCGAACAACTCAGAATTTGAAAAGCAAATTAATTTAGAAAATTGCATTACATTTTCAGCTCAGTACCGCAGGCGATTTTTTAGAATTTTGAAGGTAGCGTATTTTCCAAATAACTCCAAATTATAACCCTGAAACACGATGTGGAGAAAACTGTCAGAATTGCATAGTGTACCTTTTGGGAAGGCGTCCCCTTGGGACCCGTCACTTGCCACATAGTTGTACGCCATTGCTTTAGAAGTATTCCGTAATGGGTAATGAATTTGCAAAATGACCAAATGTCAGTAAACCGGGTAAACTGACACAGACAAAATACAAGGAGTGATGTTATAAAGAAGCTTCCTGTAATCAAATTTTGATGAGCAATTAAAACAAAACGAAACGATTCCCATTAAAACATCGTCTTATAAGTTTATAGTTTGCAGGGGCGATCTTTCATCTCACCCCCAACCTTTTTAGGGGAACGTTTAACAACCCTTAGCATTATTTTTGTCATGTCACACTTTTGACCACAACACGAAAAACAGATTCACATATGAGCACGTCAGAGTAAAAGAGAGTCGAAAGGAAAAAAGAGACTTTTTGTTAAGGACAAATAATAATAATAATAATAATAATTTTTATTCGTCCAATACTAAAATACATTGCTTACAATATACAGTAGGTTGGATATGTCAATAAAAGAGTGATAGTATAAAAACTCATAACCCTACCCGTTACTGCAATCTGAAAAAATAATTAAAAAATAAGAAAAACAAAAAAAAAACAGAGAACATCAGCAATAGGGTATAAGTTTTTCTACCTATGTTCACAAATATATACATATAAATAAAACTTAATAAAGTAAATTTAGTACAAATATTAACATATAAAATACATTTAGTACAGATACTTGAGTAAAATACAATCTATGTTCTGATAAAGTCATCAATACTATAAAAATTATTTTGCAACAAAAAATTTTTTATTTTACTTTTAAAAATATTAATATTCTTAGACTCTTTAATATCACTTTCTAGTTTATTAAAAAATTTACAACCATTATAGTAAAAACTTTTTTGATAAAAAGTGGTATTATGTTGTAATGGCAGTAAAAGTTTTTTATGTCTGGTATTATAATTTATATGACGATTATCAGAGAAAAGACATTTATTTTTAAAAACGTAAAGACAAACCTCTAAAATATATAAGTCGATGACAGTTAAAATCTTATGCTCTTTGAATACTGTGCGACAACTATCTATATACTTTAAGCCAGCTATAATGCGTAGGGCATACTTTTGTACTCTAAGAACTCTATTAATGTGTGTGGAGTTGCCCCAGTTTATAATACCATATCTAAGGTGTGAATGAAAATTAGCGTAATAAAGGGTAAGTAAAATTTCTTTACTGCGATGATTTGATAAAAATTTTAATGCATAACAGGCACAACTGAGCTTTTTACATAATTCATTAATATGAAGAGCCCAATTTAAATTAGAGTCGAAAGTAACTCCTAGTATTTTAGAGCCAGGACTTGTGATAATTTCCACATCTGTATTTTCATACAAGACTAACTGATCCTTTTTTTGAATAGTAAAGTATAAAGAAGTAGTTTTAGATTTATTCAGTAATAGTTTGTTTTTTTCTGACCATAAAATAATATTATCATAGACTTGTTTCGATTTTTGTTTCATTAATTCCAGAGATTTTTCAACAATTAAAATATTAGTGTCATCTGCGTAACAAACAACCAGAATTTGATTTTTTAATAGATATAAAATAAGGTCATTTGCAAATATCAAGTAAAGTATGGGGCCCAATATAGACCCTTGAGGAACACCTTGCTTTATATCTTTAGGTAAACTATCAACATTATTAAGCCTAACTTTTTGAGTTCTACCTTGTAAGTAGGTAATGAATAATTTTAAAGCAATGCCTCTCACACCATATCTTTTTAGTTTAAAAATTAGGAGGTCATGAGGTACTAAATCAAAAGCCTTGCTGAAATCAAATAGTAGTGCTAAAACCTGCAACTTTGAATCCAATGCTTTAATAATTTTTTCTGTAAAAAAGCTAAGTGCACTTTCTGTACTTTTGTTCTGTGTAAAACCATGTTGATGGCATGATAGTAAATTATTTATTGTGAAAAAATTAACAAGTTGTTCCTTTACAGCTAGCTCAAAGATTTTTGATAAACTAGGCAAGAGACTAATGGCCCTGTAATTTTCGTAGTCGCTACGACTTCCTTTCTTATAAACAGGTTGCACAATAGCAAATTTTAATTTATCAGGAAAGATACCTGTTTTAAGCATTAAGTTTATAATATATGTAATAGGTTCAGACAAAGGACTTTTACAAAGCTTTATAAGGTTATTAGAAATATCATCATATCCAGAGGCATTCGAGCATTTTAACTTTTCTATTAGTTTAAGAGTACCGTCCTTAGTAATTAAAGTAAAAGTTAGATTTTTGTTGTGCAGTGGAACATTTGAATTTAAAAAATCTAAGTCAATATTATCCGGACTGGAGTGTTTTACAGATGTAAAGTGCTCATTAAAGATATTTGCCGCATCTTTACTAGAAGTTTCATTACCATTGATTTTAATCTTAATATTTTCTCTACGCTTGTCTTTTTTTTGAATTTTATTTATTATATTCCACATCGCTTTTGACGTACATTTAGATTTTTTTAATTTATTATCATTGAATTGTTTTTTAGTTTCAATAAGTTTTTTTTGATAATTTTTTTGTAGATGTTTTCTCACATTATTATATTCTGGGTAATATTGAGTTAAATCACTACACGCATTTAACTGATTTTTCATATTCCTTAATTCCTCAGTCATCCATTCCTGATAACTACTAGGTTTATAGTTTGTTTTAACACACATTTTAGGGAAGCTAATTTCAAAGTAATGACCGAGTATGGAACTAAATTTTTCAAAAGCTTTGTTAGGACAATTTTGATCATAGACACTAAGCCAACTTTCAAAAAAGCTGCCGTCCTAAGACAAAATGTCCTATCTACAAAAAGAAAACTTAATACTAGTCGTTTGAAAAACAATTATATTGTAAAAAATCTTTGCATTTTTATAAATTATATTTTAATTACTTTTTATTATGAAAATTAAGCTTTAGGTATTGTTTTGTTGGCAGTAATTTTTTATATTTTTTGCAAATGTCTTAGTCTTTGCGTTTGGTACTTGGATTGATCTAGGAAATTATCCATGAGACACGAACCTGTGTTTACATAGATAATCACAAATAATTTAGTATAATATCACCTTGCAATCTAAATTATAAATAAAAAAAACTCTCTGTTATGCTCAAGATAAGTGCATATAATTGTTTTAATTTCCTTTTTAAAATACTAAGAAATTGAGTAAATTGTACATACAGTGGATGACATAAATTTTCAATTTATTTAACATTTTTTTATTGTTACGGTGACATGCAGTGTGTATAACAACATTACAGTGCAGAAAATGTTACCTATAATGTAACACACAGTGCCCACTCCTCTTGGAACCAAAGAATTGATTTCTTGCGCTAAACTAAAATAAGCACCCACATCTTCGCTCAGGCGGTATATCATACACTGCTATATGGTTTTATTCACTTTTATTCTTTTATACGCCCTGTATATTAAAACAAATAATAGGTTTCTTTATTCAGAATATCAGTGAAATTACAACGATGTGATCACTATACCTTTAAATCTCCAAATCTTAAGACGCTGAAACTGAAAGAGATATATTTAACCATTTATAGGTCAAAACAGCTAAATGCTCAAATTTTAAACATAAGGGTAGTAAGCTTTAAGTTTATGCTTAAAATTTAAACAACGTTTTTGGTTATAAATTAATTTTATTAATTTTAACAACATTAGTTCAATTTAATTTCTGCGTTTCTGTTTGAAATAGTAAAATCAATAATTTTTAACTCTACATGCTTGTTTTTGTAATTAATTTAGAAGCATTTAACTAAAAAAAGTACACAGCTAACTAATGGCTGCTACTGTACCGAAGGGAGGCAAATAAGACGAAAAAACTAAATTTCTTTGAAAAGTCGTGACAATATTGAATTTAATATGAACTGAGTGTTTTGCATGCTTTATCTAAATTAATCTTACAAATTACAAACCTACTAAAACCTACTAAACTATTACTGTGTTTATAATACAATAAAACCTTTTGATATTCCATTTGATCTTGCTATTATATTACGAATTTTAATACCTTTAAAGATTAAGGGGACCGAGATTACTTTTCAAAATTACCAAGCTATACTATTAAAACAAATATTATGTTTAACCATCAAGTTTCACCCAAATGTACAGAGCGATCTTAAGTTTACGAGTGAGATTCCAATCGAGCTTAATATCTCTAAGGCGTTAACATGAACATTAATACTAAGTCTAATAAGAAATTTGTATAAATGCACTAGGCAACAAAATTAATTTATAATTATACTTCATGGTCCGTTCCTTATAGAACACCTAGTAGTCCCATTGATGACAGTGCACAAATAGTATGTTTAACCATATGTAGATATCTTAAGTTAGTTAATATTTCTAAGTTACAAACTAAGAATATTGAGAAAAAACCCTTAAATTCAGTGAAAAAATTTCGCTTAGCGATATTTTTTGTAACTAGTTTTAGATATATGCATGTTTCAAAAAATAAAACTCCCAAGATTGGTAAGTAATAAAAAAATATTTTACGCGCCATAGAAGGGACACTTAAAATCCGACACTACGGTTTAGAATCTGTAGAACCCGTATAACAATATGTAAATTAACGAAAAAATTGATAGCAATCGTAAAAAAGTTATAATATTTTTAGTACAAAAAGAAAACTAGGTAGTAGATAGGTATAGTAAAGTGCAAAAGTATTAAAGATTAATGCTCCACAGCAATAAATAAATAATTATAGTTTTCTCGCAACGGGATTTGATTTACAACTTATCACCCCATTGAAGTAGCGCTGAATGAAATAAAAGATGTGGGTAATATCAGCCGCCATTATAATCTCCTTTTGTGCTATTAATGCATATAGTCCAGAAATGTTATTAGTTCTTATTCGACATCACAAATTTTTCACATAAAATTTCTTCTAGAATTACTTGCAAATTCAATTTTAAGTCCAGGAAACAAAAACGATTTTGTTAAAAATGTTTCACCTATAAAATTATGTTTATGTTGTTTTATAGTGGTTCTGGGACTTTTCTTTTTGTTTACACCATTACATCGTTAAGAATGCATAATAATAATAATCATAATAAATTAATCTCGAAACCTTTTGTATCATTTGTTCCATTCATGATATTTTGTATTACTGATAGAATAAAAAAAATAAAAAAATGAAACGCTGGCACGCAGAATACCTGCACACCTTACAACAATGTAAATGTAAAAAATGGCCAACTAAAACAATAAACACTGAACATTGGTAATAAATCACCAAGGCCTATTTTGGTCCTGAACGTCACCTAAGTAAAAATAATTACTCTTCCTGGACTATTTGAACTGGATGGGAAATAATTATTTTTATTGAAGATATGAAAATAAACCAACAATATAAACTATCAACGGTTTTTATCATAAAAGTATGTAGAGTTTATGATTCTTTAATCGTAAAAAAAAAACAGAATCTTTGACAACAGATTTATAAACGAGAGAAAAGTAGGTACACCCAGAAAAATATTCAGAATTTAAGAGCTAAATTTCAGTATTTGCAAATCCGGAACACCATTTACTATTTTACTATTTTTGAGTGGGTTAATTTTTAATTATTTTATTATCTACAACGCCTGCGCTAGAATAATATTATACGGTAGTTTTGAATTTTCAAAAAATTTCAAAAATCGTCCTAGACAAAAAAGTCTTGGATATAAATTTGTTTCATGAAAAAATAAGCAACTTTTTTTAATGTCCGTCCGTCCGTCCGTCCGTCCATCTGTCTGTCTGTCTGTCTCTCTGTCTGTCTGTCTGTCTGTCTGTCTGTCTGTCTGTCCGATCGACTTGAAATTTTCAGGAAAAATCAAATTCTACGAGGGGAAGATCCCTATTGTTTTTGAAAGTAATCCCCCCAAAAACAAAAAAGGTATGAGGGGTTAAACTTTTTTAAGAAATAAAAAAAACTACTAAAAAGTATTTTTGGGAAACATATATTTATTCTGAATAATATATAATGCAATGCATTACATATCTTCACGGCTTGTTTACTAACCCCAACTTGTTTAATTTTTAATCACAAAAAGCAGATAATATTACATAACAGGCTAGATTTTGTGAAAAAAATAATTGAATGTGAATGAGAATACGTTTTAAGTTCAATATTCTTTCTAAATTTGTTCCGATCAATTTTTATTTCCCCACCGGGAATAGCCCAAATTTACTTAATTCAATTCGGTAAATTATTTTATTATACCGAGCAAATTACCATGATATGTATTATAATCTAGATTTCCCTAAAAATGTAGTTCATTATTATCTATATGTTTTTTTTTTTATCGGCCTGACATTTGACAAATTTGTCCGTATTGTCCTTTATAGATTTTGTTCATGCTGATTGCAGGACCTACAACGTAGGGACTTCGACAAATAAAAAAAGAAAATAAATCGCTTCAATTTCGGACAGAATACCAGTATAGAAAAAAATAAATGATATAATATCCTGGATAGGCAAACACAACATATTAATAATGTGCTCTACGTATCCCAAAGGCCGTAATACTTTTAGGACATTTGCTTACATATTTACTGGAAATTTGTTACCGGTAAATACTGTACAATTATATATATATATTTAGAACCCTTAGCAAATTGTAACAGTACCAATAACAACCTTATGCTTTACTGTAACAGCTTGTATTCAATAACTAAAGCCGCCCACCCTACCCCTTCTCAAAAACATATGGCTAAGCAATACCTGCAAATCTTTCCACGCAGAGTCGATATTTTTAACTTTCACGTAAAATACGAATTATATGATCCCTTGTGTCATGATATATCGGGACTACTCTACAATAAATAAAAATATTGTAAAACGTTAAAAATAATGATCAGAAAAGGCGCTTTTCTTGTCTTTTTCTATGAGAAACTATGTTATTTTCCGTTAAGGTAACTGGCAAAAGGTAAAATTGATTTCAATCGACTAAATAAAAGAAAAATTAAAAAAAAAATTGAGATATTTTTTTAATACATATTATTTTCTACATTATCAAATTTGTTTGTTTTGAAAATGTCACAGTATATACATACATGCCTGTTGCCGCCTTTTGTCTACTAAAGGTCCAAGTTTGAATGAGGGGGTGCATATTTTTGTATAATCTTCATAATGAGTTAAATTCTTTTGGTATTTCCGTTTTTTTGGGGGCGATGGTGTTCAATCAATGTCTAATAACCCATTTAGCAATTTGAATGTGGAGTTCACAATCACAAACAATAGATAATATACCGGAAAAAGTGAAAAATCCCTCAAATATCAAGTAAAATTAATTCAGTCATAAAATATTGTTTTACTAGGAGAAAAAGTGACAATGACTTCGATTTTTAACTCTAATTAACTCTTTGTTAAAGAGAATTAGATTTTTAACTCCCGATTAATAAATACTCATTAATCTCGAAGAGGCAGATTTTGGTAGCACGTCAAATTAGCTCAACAAAAGTAAATATCATTTGAGGGCAAAAACCTTGTAAACAAGTATAACATAAAAGTCTATAGGATATTTGCTGAATTGTTATTTGAAGGGCTTGGAGGAACAAGGAACAAGGACACCTAAGCCACATTTTTTTATAAATCGAGATATCTTCGTAGGAACTTGACCCGAGATCGTAGCAACTTGCGACTCACAATTTTTGCCCATTTTCTCAAAAACTAACTTAGTTAGAAAAAAGTTTTAAAAGCATTTTGTAAAGAATTTTATAAGCCTTCTTTTTATATAAGAACTAGTTTTTTAAAAGTTGACCATTTAGAAGATATTTGAAAAAACTCCAAACGTTTACCTTAAAATCAAAAGAAAGTAAGAAAGTATTTTGTAGAAAATTTCATTATTTTTTATAATTACTTATATTTTGAAAAGTTAAGTAGTTATTTGCAAAAAACTCCAAAAATGTACCTTAAAATTAAAATGGCGGCTCGAACCTTTAGTTTCTGGGGGCTTTAGTGCGTTAATCAGGAAGCTCTAATCTCCATCTCAACCAATTTTCAAAAAAATTAGATTTTTTTGAGGCAAATGATGATTTGTGTGCTGCCTTGATGGGACTAAAAGTAGATTTTCTTAAATTAAGATAAATGAGACAAATCGGATAAATGTGGCTATGTCCCTTATTTCCCCAAGCCATTTGTTCTAGTATACACCTATATCGGTCGGTTGAACTTTTTTTATTTTGTCTAACAGGTCTCTAGAGGTATAGTTACATAAAAGAATTATGCGTCATCTTAACTACCTGATACCTGATAATAGTTTTTTTTTACTAAGTATAATTAACATAATTTTCTCTTTTAGAATCTGCTACAATGAGTCACTCTATGAATCACTGCGGTGTTGGCCAAGCTTGGGTATCTTCGATATAGGTATATTTAAACAAGCCGTTAAGAATCTTGACTCAAGATATTAGTATGATGCTTCGCTCTCTTTTAATTAATCTGCACACTGCAGTGCACAGGCTCGGGATCCGGTTTCTTTGGGTGCTAGAAGCTCCAAAAGCTCTGGCAATGAGCTACCAAAAAAATAATTTTTGACTTGCCGAGTCGTATACATTACATTTATTACATTCGAATTAAGCAATTTTCATAGTTATACACAATAATTCTGAAGCCAAGGGGTGAAAATAGTCTTTAAAAAGTGCCTTTGACATATTTGGTGTTAATTTTTTAAAGAAATGAGAATTTATGAAATGAAATTTTGATTAAATGAAAATTCTTTAGATGTTTTAGTGTTGACATATGTCAAATAAACGTTTTAAAGCCTTTTTTACCCCCTTGGCCTATTGAATAATTGTGTAAAACTGTGAAAATAGACTAATCTAAATGTAATGTGTATGACTCGGTAAGTTAACAAATATATTTTTCAGGGACCCCATTTCACCACCTTTTCGCGGCTTCCAAAGGAACCCCATCCAAGACCTGGCGATTAGCAAACAGTTTAATGTTTTTCAAAACATATATAAAATACAGCCGGGAGAAAACAATGAAATAAAAATGGTCACCAGCTCTTAGACTATCACAGATGTTCACAGAATTGTTCAACTTTTTTTTTTTTAATTATAAATTTTTACTCCCCAAAATTATTTTAAAAATTAAAAAAAAAAACATAGTTAAATTGGGCTAAAAGTCCAAACCCAATCATTGAACTTTAAAAGAAACACATACTTTAATGCAAGTTTATGCAAACATATATGTTTGCGTATAACCTTTTGTTTTACAATAAGGATCAGTTTACCCGAGGATGTAAAATATACTGATCCTCTAAATTAGGCGTCCTAATAAAAATTCCTTATAAGTTTTCCGTAATAAATTAATCTTTGAAAGCTATGGTACTTAAAAAAAATAGGAAATTATTTTTCTAGCAAGGTTCATTTTGGGCCATTTTCCCCTACAAATAAAAAATGTACATTGTAGCAACAAGAAGAAATTAAAAGTATAAGCCTACAATAGGAAAGGATAAAAGCTGCTTCTAAAAACTGATAACCAATGATGATCTAAATATAAAAGCGTTAATTTGGTCTAGACAAAAAGGGGAAAGAACAATTAAGTATTGCATAAGGATCATTCATCAAAAGATCAATTACGTAAAGTCAAAACATTTCTACAATAATACCAGCTTATTATTAATACCATTTATTAGAGATAAAGTTAATTTGGAAAGAGATGTTGATTTTGAAAAATTAGAAAGTGAGAATTTAGGGTGAAAAACAAGGATTCTGAACATTTGGCTCTGTCAACAAGTGACAAGTTGACATTGATTTTGACTAGTGACTTCTGTTTCCATCAGTTCAAACTATTATAGCCAAATTATTCAACAAGGTTATTTAGGTTAAAGTTTATTTTTAATTCACACTTTTCAATTAGGTTATGTTTGTGTTCCCTCTTCAATTTACATGACAAACTGTCTTATTGAGACTTCCCTTCTATTTTTACATTACCTATTTATTACGAAAACAAAATCATTATATTATTATCTTTACTTTTGTTAGACGTAGGTCCCTTAATTAATCAGTACCCTTCAGATTATACAATAATTAAAGCTCTTTAGGCAAATATGCAAAGTATATTTGACCCCCAGCAGAATAAAGATTTTTTTTTGGGAAAAAACTATTTAGTCCAGTCAAATAATGAGAAATTCCTAAGCGGACACCACTTACGCAAATCACCCGGTGAAAAACTAACAGGAGTGTTCTGTTACGATCCACTTAGTAGTAGTAGTAGTAGTAAATTTTTGGGTTGGCCAAAGCCGGACAACTAGGCCATTTCTGGCCCTTTTTGTCACCCCAGGCAATCCCAGCCATGTACTAATTTGAGTCCTTCTTGAACCTGCCCGTCCTTTCAATAAAGGTCAGGATATTGGCCCAGGGGAGATCTCTTAGTTCCTCTTGGTTGAGTCTTTGAGTTTCAAAGACTTGCAACCTGATCCTGGCGTATCTGACACACTCGGCTAAGTAATGAGAGGATGTTTCATCCTCTCCGCACTCTGGGCATAGCGGACTCTCTAGAATCCTCATTGCTGCCAGGTGCTTCCTTAGCTTGCAGTTGCCCGTGAGGTCCCCTACAAGTAGTCTGAGTGCAGTTCTTCCTTTTTCCAGCAACCAGTCGGTCTTTGATTTGCTTGGGCCAGCCAGGAAGTCCCTAGCTTGCCGTCGACCGCCCTCCATTGCTCCTTTAGCTTGGTATAAGCCCACTCATCGAGAGCGGTCTTTACTTGATTCCTTGTAACACCTAATATAGGTTCGATCCACTACTACCCTTTAAAATATCAGCCCGTGTACATTTATTGCTATTTATATTTATTATTTGACTCGACTAATTTGCTATTCCAAAACTCTGATGATTTAATTTTGCCATTGAAAGAACGCAAAAATATTGTATGTCATGATAATTGGTCAAATGGATTGTGTCTATATTATTTATGAAGGTATTTTTGTTCAATTACTCTTACAAATTGCACCGATACAAAACAAACATTTGAATAAAACGCCGATATATGATATTCTAGGGTTCATTTTTCGTAGGTAAATGGATGTCATACATCACATATTGTCTATATTGTGGTTAAATAACGTTATATAATGCTTATTTGTTATTCTGTTTGTTACAGATATGCCGGATTCTGTTAATGCCAATTCCAAAACAGGCAACGGACGATATAGTTAATGTTGGTTCCAAGTTATGAGGATTTTCGAATAGCAGGTGTGTTTTACTTGGGGCCAACACTAAATGATTTAACGTTATCAAGACAAAAGTACGTGCGATACGTTTTTTAAGTATGGCCCCTAATGGGGAAATTACCTAAAACGAAAAAAAATTGTTTTTTAATCTAATATTGTAGGTAACGTTATTACAACACATATTAAGATATTTCACATTAAATTTTGTTTGACATAGTTTAAACTGATTGTAATTTGATTGATTACACAGGCCCACAAAATAAAAAAAAGTATATTGTCCTGGGGTAGGGACCTATCCAATCTTATAGATTTTGAGGCGCTGAATTCAAATCTAATGTCAAATTTTAAATCTACCGGCTGGTTTTTAACTAGACTCAAAAAATTAGTGAAAATACTCAAAAATCTCATATTTAAAATAATTTCTTGCAAATTTTTTAAAGAATTTTACTTGTTTTCGACTTTTCTTATGAATTTTTGAGTCGCTGAGTAAGAATCCAATATCCAAACAGCATCGTAATAAACTCATTTTTTTTTCTGGGTGTGGAAAATGAGTGAAAATACTCAAAATTCACATTTTTTTAACGAAATGTATATTATTTTAAATATGTTTATGTGAAGAAGTACATATTAAGCTACTGTTATGTGTTTTGAGCTGCTGAGATCGAATCAGACGTCAAATAATACCACAACCTGTTAACTTTTCTTCTAGACTCGAAAAAAAAACACACAAAAATCTTACATATTATTTTCAAATCCGCTTTATTTTAAACCAAAGTTAATGTCCTGGGGTAGGGACCTACCCAATCTTATAGATTTTGAGGCGCTGAATTCAAATCTAATGTCAAATTTAAAATCTACCGGCTGTTTTTTTAACTAGATTCAAAAAATGAGTGAGAATTATCCTATAGATTTTAATTCAATATTAAAACAAAAAGTTAAACACAACCCTTTAAATTTATTTAACTATTTTTTAAAAATGATATTTTTATCTTTATAGATTTTCATTATAACGCCAATTTAATTTCAATTTGGCAATTTTTGTAATGAAATTTAAATTGGTTTTTGAAAAATGCCGAATAAATTTTAAAAGCTTTTCACTAGCACCTGAGTTTTACATAGAAAAGTCCAAACCATACTCAAACAGTAGCGTAGCTAGGATTATTGGGTTGTTAATTTGTCCTATCAAAGCAAATAAGAACTGAGAAAATTTTTTGATGGTAAAAAAATCCCCCCTCAAGCTTCAAAATTCGTATTTTATTAAATAACTCAGGAATCCTTCGAGCTATAGCAACGAGGTTGTGCATATGATCTGATTTTAATAATACCCATCATTCTATGTTATTTCCATGTAGTTTCTTAAACCAGGGTCGTGCGAAATAGGAGGCCTTATCACTTTTTTGTGTAACTTTTTTTTTTAATTTTAGAATATGATTTCTCAGGTAAAAATATATAAAAAGGTACCTTGTAAATTTGACTTTTCGAGGACCGAAAATTAAACTAAAAATTTGAAATTTGAAATTTTCAATAGTCATCAGTACATCAAAAACTAAGAAAAAAGCTCCTATAGGTCCTTTAAAGATTTTGGAAAGGAGCATAATAGGGAATTTCGGGATAAATGACAAAAAACTTCTAGGTTTTATCTATTGATCAAAAAAAATACATAAATAAACAAATTTAAAACCCATTGTATTATCGCAAGCTTGGCAACAGCGAATCACTCAACACACGCGTTTATAAGCGCGACTTTTAATTTACCAATGACTTGCGATGTTGTCATATCCTGCATGTTCCTATGTAAAAGTTCGCAACTAAAAAAGTCAAAAAATGTACGTTCGAACGCGTTCCGGGCAATTGTAAGATCTGAAATTTTGGGAAAGTAAGTATTGTTTATATATCTAAAAGTGTGCAAAATCTTATTTTGCGCGTTTAGGCCAAAATCCGATTCACTATTTTGAAACTTTCAAATTGAAAGTATACTATGTGCCTACGAAGAGTATTTTAAACCTGAGGTTTATGAATATACCCCAAAATTTATTATACCTATAGTTATCTCTATAGAAGATGTTCAGATCAGATATGGAAAAGCTGAATTCACATGGCATAATATTTAACGGTTGGTTACTCAAAGCCATTGCGCATTAATTGAATCAAATAAGACGCGTATGTTGTTTAATTTGTCTATTTTGGTCATTTCAATCAGATAAAAACGATCACGTTTGAAAATGTTAGTTTCATCCCTAACTGTATACTGTGGGAATATTCTATTATTCGAAGATTTCGTGACAATTTGCGATTTATTACGAATATATTTAAATATTGATTTTTTATCACAATAATTATTCTAGATAAGTCGTGAGAGAATTACCGACGATGTTTTTTATACTCATCATAGCACGTAGTGCCAGAAAAGTATTATACCTACGCTGTTTTTAAATTTCCAAAATCCTTAAAAATTCAAAATTCAAAACTTAAAAATATATCCAAAAGTTTTTTATCGGATTCTGAAGAACTTTTAAAAATGTTCGTCAAAGTCCTATGAGAGGAAACCCTTTTTTTGAAAAAATAAAAATTTATAGGGGGTTCCACTTAAAAAAAAGACATCACGTATTGGTGCTACGAAAAAATGGAGCTTATATGTTTTATAGTAAATTTTATTATCTTTTTATCCATGCTAAAATTAAAATCGTGCGATAAAAAATAAAAAAAATTGACCTTTTTTTCTACCCCTACCCCTATCCCATTTTCAATTCCCTTTGAGATATTAACCACGCAAAGATACCCTCCAAATTTTAAATCACCAGGATTTGTCGTTCTCGAGTTATCCTGTTCACAGGCCGGCTGACAGACAGACAGACAAAAAGACAGACAGAAAGACAAAACGACAGACCAACAGACAGACCTATTTTTTTTCAAAATAGTCTCAAAAGTTTTAAACACTTCGAAAACGCCGAGAAACGTGAAAAAATCGGAAAAAAAATTTAAAACAGTGAGTATTTAAATACTTTTAATTATAGAATTCTAAAATATGAATGTGAATATAAAAAATATAATGAAAAGTCAAATAAACTCCAAAATTTTAGAAAACATTACTTTTTATAGTTTTAAAAATTTATAGGGGGCTCCACTTTAATACAGTAGGTATAAAAAGTAAGGTATGCGTTTGAGCTCAAAGGAACCATATTTTGGCTAGTATATCTAGAGAAAACGCAATATATTACCCACCGTGAAGAGTATACTATGCGAATGCGAAGCAATACATAACTTCACGGCTTGTGTGTTTTTTTTTTAAATTAAATAAATGGACTTGTTAACATACCATTAAATTACAATTTATTTTAATTGATTTGGTATTATATGGTTATTTAATTAAAACACGACGTGTTTTTTCATTTTGATAGTTAACAGTGATTAAACTAATTAAGACAATTAACTAAATTGAATAAATCTCTTTAAATTCTTTGGAAAATCTATTTAAATTCTTTCGAAAATAGTGTCGTTTTAACTAATTTTTACATGCAAGTTGTTATTTTAATTAATTTTTAGATGAATGTTATTTAAAGTGACACTATTTTTTAATTTAGCAAATATATTTTAAATGTTTTAATATACTTTTAATTATAAACTTAATATAATATATGGAGTTTTTAATATCGGATTATTTTCTGCCACCCCAAAATCCTGAAATTACCAATATAGATAAAAATATTGTAAAACATTTAAAATTAATAATTAGAAAGTGTCCTTTTCTGGACCTTTTTGCTCTTTTTCTAAGAGAAAAACATTGCTTTTTCCACGACTTTTTCTAACGCTTGTTTTTTCCATCCAGACCTGATTTTAGGGGTACAAAGAAAAGACCTGGTTTAAAAGACGGGTAAGAAGAGGATAATTGGAAGGATTGAACGTGGAAAATACATTTAATTATAGGTTGAATATTTTTTGGTTATAATAAAGGAGTGAGCCCGATAAATTTCGGTATAATTGACCAATTTATTCAAATTAGACATTGAAGCCCAAACAAATGTGACCTATAAAAGCAGATTAGTGTAAAAAAGGGAGGTGTCCGTGAAGTATAAGACCTATTGTTTACAACATCGAAAGAAGCACTTGTAGTCAAAGAGCCGCTGAACATTTTCAACTTTTTATTTTCTCCCGCCTGAATTTTACATATCTCTTCAAGTGCCAACTTGTCAGGTTCTGGATCCGGTTCCTTTGGTTTTAGAAGCTCAAAACGTGTTGAAATGGGGCACACGAAAAGCCTATTTTTAATTTATCGAGTTATACACATTACATTTATTACATTCAGAGGCCTATCCAGAAGCTTGCATAAGAACATAAAACATAATAATGCGATGCCGTGATTGGCCGATACATGGCGGCACATCAAGCCAATTACGGCATCGCATTGTTATGTACCATGTTGTTATGAGAGCCTGTGGATATGCCCTAAGCTATCTTCATAGTTTCACAAAATAATTCTGCTTTGACATATGTCAACAAAGTTATTTTCTAGGTTATTAATTAATCAAAAAGTCGTATCGTCCCTTTGATTAGGAAGGAACCGATCTCAAAATTTGAATATTTTGAATGCATAAGAGATATGCAAAAATTTAAACGGGAGAAAATAAATTGTAAAAATGTTCACCAGCTCTCCGAGCATTGTAAGAAAGGGAGGTGAGTTTGGGATAGAGTTAAATTGAAGCCCTCGAACGCTGTTGGTAATTAGTTTCAGAATCTGTGGCGTCTAAGGGATTATCTGAGCATTTTGCAACTACGCGGCTCCCTCATAATGAGATACTAGTTGAAAAATGCAGAATAGCTTTTGAGGGTTGAAATAAGCTGATTTGTAAAATAAATTAATGATCTAGCGTCACAGAAGTCACCTCAGAGCTGTCACATTGCCTGTTAGACACCATCCCCAGTTAATTACATCTACCAATTCTAATTCCTTCTAACGAGATCTGTATGCTAAAATTTATGCACCACACTGAGAGAACACTATTTTAAACAATTATGGATCAGTGTTGGATGGTTTCTTACGAAAAAAATAAATGCCGCTTAGGTAAAATTAAATTAATTTTATTCATTATAATAATTTCTCAAAGGACCATGTTCTTATCAGAATAGTACATGCACAATGCACATTGGGCATGTATTCCATGAAAAATCTTTTTTTACTTTCCTTATTTACGTTTCATAATAACTTTTTGATAGTTTTTGTCTGAGTGTTATAATATGCTTGACTTTAAAACAATTTTAGTGTTTTTTTTTTATTAATTGTAAAACAGTTTTGAGGTTTTTTGTTTTGTTTATAAGTTGGTAACAAAAACAAATGAAAATTGTTTGAAATTTCTGGAAATTATGGGTTTTGTATCCAACAGTATCTAAAGATCCAGAAAACAAGTAAAATTCTTTAAAAATATTAGTGGTACAGTTCAGTCAAAGTAACTAGCGGGTAAGTAAGGTGCTCGGCTGGGGGGATGAAAGCATTTGAGACATTTTGTATACCGGAGTAGATGTTAATTCTTTATCATCCATTTTTATTTAAAGTTACTATAAAAATACACTTAAAACATGAAAAGTTTTTAACTATTATGGATTTGTAATTAAATAAAAAAAAAAACAAAAATGGCAACTAATCCCATACCTTAACTACATATTTGTTATCTTGACTAGATATTTGTTAACTTAACTAAATATTTGGTTGCCATGTACAGAATTCTGGTTTCACTAACCATAAAAAAAAATCATATTTTACCATTTTTCTGGATGAGGCAACTAGATTGCCTTTTTCCTTGTAACTATGAATCTAGCAATTTCTTTCCGTGTTTATCTGGCCCATAAAAATTTCTTTCTGTATAACAATATCTGTATGCTAAATCCCATCGTAGTGTCACTCCTTCATTTGTTCGCTGCTCATTTAATTAACCCCCAAATTTATTGACACCGGATTACCGATCTAATACGCAAAATGGACAATATTAAATTTCATAATCCCGCCATATATATTTCAATATCTACTCTCATTTGAATATTGCTTTTGCATCCCCATTTTTTTATGGCAACAGCCACCTCTCACATCATCCTGTCAACCCGCAACAATGTTGGGGCCAAGTTGGCCCCAAAGGCCAACATATTTAAATCCCGGCAACATGACCTCAAATACCAATCGAAACTATCACATTGTACATGTTAGAGTGGATCAGAATAATAAGCATGTTGAAAATTTTACTTTTAACTTATTTGAGAAATTGAAAACGCTTAAACGAGGGGTAAACCGCTGGGGAATTTAGGTGTAAAAATTGAGGGAAATCTTGGAGGCAATATCTCGAGGAAATCCGGGTAAATCTCATCTTTACCAAACGTGAGACTTTTTTTTAGGTAATTTTTAAGATTTTTGGAGGTAATCTTGAAGTAAACTTCAGTGGTTTACTCCTAGCACAAAGGGATTTCCATAAAGTATGTCACGCCTTTTTTTGGCCTTTTTGACCCCCCTTTCTCCATGCCATCGTATATGACCAACAATATCCTATAATATTTGCATACCCAAACGTTTTCAATTTTGATCCACCCTAGTACATAGATTGCAATATTGAAACTTAGTAAACAGAAACCATCCGGATTTAATTAAAATCAATATCCATATTTTAAGGGAGAAGCCAGCTAAAATTAATTCTTCTTAAAAAATTTAACGCCTTTATGTATATTTTGGGGGCAAATTTTTCAGCTAGAAGCGCGACATTAAATGATTAAAAATAATATATGTCTCTCATGAGCCACACTCAGAAAAAGTCATTGTAATTTTAATACTAAATTTTATTTGTAAATACATATTTGTTATTTAAATCGCCATTGGTATTTAATACTTTTCTTGTGATATTAAATACTGCAATGTGTGTATTGTATACAAAATGTTGTCATACTAGCATAGAGACCGTGCTGGTACATTTGGATCCCCACGCAACATGTGTTTATTAATACTAGCATGTTATAGTAAAAATTACGGTAACATTTGGTAAAGCATATCACACTTATAGTATGGTATACTTTGAGTTGTTGTTAAAATGTATTACTGATCTAGTTTTAAGTATGTTACAGTATTCAGAAAAATTAACAATCGGTAAATAATACCAACATTTTTTAACCACACACAATTACACACTGATAAAATAATCGATCCTTTTTCCGCAAGACGAGACAAGAAGTTAACCGTCGAGAAATGGTCAAGATAAGATCAACCTATTTCTGTCTCGTAAATCTAGACTTTCGACAACCGAGACAAGAAGTTCAATTTCTCTTAGACTGAGAACTGAATTTCAAATGAAAATTGTAACCGTAAAAAATAGTGAATGTTTCCAGATTTCCTTAGTACGAACTTTATTTGCATAACTGTGACGAAAGTAGTCGTCAATCAAATGAATTTCATCAAAGAAAAGGGCAATACCCAAATATAAAACATTGTCAATATCGTAAAACGTAAATGCGCAAGTAAAAGAGCTAATCCTAGACTTTGGCATGCCCAAGAAGTAAACAGGCGTCTAAAATGACATTTTATATGTGCTATAATGCCCAGGCTCAGGTGTTGCTGGGAGCTCGAAGGCGATAACAGGGATAAGCAGCGTTGCTTACAACCATTTGCGTTTAATCCTTTGTTGGTCTGTACTTCATTGCAATATATTGTGAAATATCATATCCCACTGTCAAACTGAATGGTAATGATTGACATAAATTTTGCATAATGAAAGTACTTTGTATACTAAAATATCCCTACTCCCCTATTGATATCAATTCAGTGTTGCTGCAAAGCCTTAGCCATTTTTGCGTGGATTTTATATTCGAACTAATATCGCATAAATTGCACGGCTCGCATGAAAATGTCCAGACAGGAAGAAGTGAGGCATGAGTATGGTATAGTTGCGGATATAGGAATATATTCTATGGCTGATTCAACCATAGTATAGTTAAATTAAACATTATATGGTTAAATCAAGCACACGGTATTGTTAGATCAAATTAAATGTTGGATGGACTATTGTTTATTGTTTATTTGTTTGTTTAACCTCGTAATATTCTACTTAATTAAGCATCCCCTAAGTCCAGGACTTGCGTGGGCTAGTAGTAGAGGGAACCACCGGCTTATACTGACTTTCGAACCAGTTTTTATAGGGAGTGTCCGCTTCACTTATGCCTTCGCCAAATTTCAATTATTAATTAACTGAAAAAGGCAAATCGGCGCCAGTGAGAATAGAACTCAGGCTAGTTGTAGTAGACTTGTCTTGTACAGACGCGGTAGACCACTACACCAATCCTCCCATACCGTAAGGTCAAATGAAACAGTATTGTTGGTTCAAATAAACCTTTGTTTTTTTGTGTACACTTCTGTACTTGTGTTTTGCAGTATTGCGCATATACTTTTTTATTAAGAAAGTACTTATATTAAAGTATTCATTAAAATATATCTTCGTAAATAATAGATACTCAATGTGTTAGTTGACAAAACAGAGCAAAATATTAATTTTAATTCTACGAGTTTCCGAATTCGGTGTTATTTCTGCCTTAGGGTTTCACGTCTTAATTTCTAAGTCCTCGAATTCTGTATGGTTGGTTGACCTTAGTGTCACGCGTCGAAAAATCCCACAGCAGGCGAGACAAGTTTTTTTATTATTGAAAATTATTGTTTATTTGTGCGTAGAAAACTTTTAAGGGGTAGGTGTACAAAGTACAAAGTACAAAGTACAAAATTTTAATCAAGAGTCAAGAAGTCTCGTGTGTTGATCAAGAGTCTCGACACTTGACGACGTGACTCTTGTCTTTTTTAAATTATACCTTTGTCTTGATTTTTTTCTCTAAAACTTGGATCATCGGTAGGTGATGCTCTAAAACTCCACTCATAAATTGTCTTTGAAGAAATGTTTTTTCGGTTCCTCATTTTAACAAAAGCAAAGTGGGACACTTTAACGTGTCTGTAAACAGATGCTGTGTTATGTTGGTTATTATCCGACATGCAATTTATGGTATTTGCATAATTTTTACTTTCAAAGAAATGTACTGAAAGAAAAAACAATTATCCTAAAGTATTTGCGGTTATTTCTGTACTTATTCCGTTTATTCTAAACGTAATTTAAGCACCTTCCAGTCATTACAGCCTCAACAAATTATTATTTATTAACAATTAATATTATATATCTAAGGACCATTAAAAATAATTTGAAATTTAATAATCAAATAAATTTTTATTTATGATTATTACTTCTTTAAATGTTAATTAGAATCAATGGCGCATTAACTATTAGATTAAGTGGGCTATACCCGAGGGCACCATTTTTAACACACCTTATATTAACTACAGTTGAACTCTGGGTCTTTGTTTCCTGAAATCTATACCAAATAAGAGGGCTGAAATTGGGTTTAAAGCCTTATCTTCCGTGACAACATATATTAAAATCTATTAGAATTTGTTAAAAAAAATAAAGTTAAAAAAAAAACTAAATATGACCCCTTAATGAAAGCTTACTTTTCTGAAAATTCATTTCTTTAGAAAAATATGCATAAAATTTGTATATATCGTTGTGTTACTTTCTTAACCTCGTTTCTTCAGGACTTGGGCTAGTAGTAGAGGGAACCACCGGCTTTAACTGATATTCGAACCAATTTTTGGGGGGAGGTGTCTTTGTTTCACCTGGCGCTTTCGCCAAATTTCAATTATTACCGAACTTAATGACCAAAACAAACTAAAATTCATCATGTACAGAACTGATTATTGCAAAGAACCGAAAACCGATTTTTCGGACACACGAGGTTAAGAAAGGACCACGAGGATA